>JALLOW010001357.1:0-14276 GCA_036939715.1 Shionodiscus oestrupii
AGATCATTCGATCCTTCGAAAAATTCAAAAAAAATGAAAATTCAAATTCAAATTCAAACTATTGAAAATCGAAGATCATTGGATCCCTCGACAAATTCCACGCAATTCAAATTCAGTCGAACTCGAGGCGTTTGGCTAGGCAGACGTGAGAAGATTTTCACTGTTTCACTGCTTCATTGGCACCGTTGGAAATCTTTTTCGTGGACCCTTTTCGTCGGGCCCACGGCGCGTTGGGTCCGCACAGCTCGGCCAGATCATGGAAGTAGCCCGCACCACGGCGGTCGCCCGATCGGCAATCCTCGGCCGATCCAGCGGTAAAGCTTACAATCATCTAATTACCACATTGAAATACAGGAACTTGGCACTCATCTCCCTGAAAAAGCGAACTTGTAATTTTCCTGGTTCTTTATGTTAGAGTTCTTTACATCTCCATTCGTATCGGCGCCGTGGCAAAGGGACGTCCGTGGGCCTGCCATCTCGGAAGAGATATTGTTCCTTCGTACGGCACTTACGTGCTCTTTGCTCATTCGTAGGCATTCTCAGTTCTTTCACAACCCATCACTGAACATGGAAGGCCCGACGCAAACGTGAGCGAACACATGTGTCAGGCAGGCATGTGGCTTGAATCACTTCTCGGCATCAGCGCGTCCCATCCTCTGGTCAATTTCGCCTTCGCCCCTGTGGAAATCTTTCTCTCCGCCACCCCGAACAATGGCGATGCGGGGAGGGGGCCCCGCGAGCGCGGACGTAACGCCTCCACACGCCGGAAGCACAGGACGCAGCGGGCGAAGGCGTGCACCATGCCACGAGACCGAACACCATCGCTCTCGCCCGTCGGAGGATGTCGCCCCGCTCGCGGGAATCCACACGTGCGCTCCGCGATCGCGGGGACCCATGCAAGGACGAAACAGGTCGCGCGCGACAGGTGTACGGTGTGAATTCCTGCCGAGACCCATGAAACATGAAACACAGGTCGTGCGCGATAGGTTTACGGTATCAATTCCTGTCGAGATCCATGAAACATGATGAAATGTGATTGCGTGCCTTTCTGTGCGAACGGACCGACCGGTGCGCGACCGCGCGACCGACGCACGACCGCGCGACTCCAAATCAGTGCCACGACGCCAACGACGCCGCTCCGCCGGCCGAATCTCGCACCGCTCCGAGGTCCGACGGCGATCGCGCGACGGAGAGGGCTCGCGCGGACCGGGTACCGCAAATCCGGGCCCAACGATGATGCCCGCCACGCGCCTCGCTCGCGAGGCGCGTGGCGGCCGGGGGCGGGGGCGGGGATCTCTCTCTCTTTGCTTTCGCGCCATCGCGATGGTGCGTTCGTGCTCGCGATCGCTCTCGCGCCGTTCACCGCCTGAGTGACCGCCTCCGGCCACGTGTGCGGTACGTACCACACCATGCTCGCCGGCGTGGTGTGACTGGTCTTGGGAGAGAACGAGATGACGAAGGAAAGCATTTCGTCGCGCACCGCAACGAGAGATTACTTTATCACAAATCAGAACGAACGGCCGAAACAACACCGATACCAGATTCACCAAAACCAACGACACTACCATGCCATCCGACGAAGAGAAATCACCGACCGCTCCTTTCACATCCGAAGACGGGCTCAAGATGATCTTCCCAACTCCAAAGAATGATGCGACCGTCGGCGGGTTGCTTGCGGCAAAGGAAAAGGATGTGCAGGAGGAAATCGCCAGAGGCGACCGGACGTCCAGTGGCGTTCCCATTCTTCATTTTGATTTTATTCTAGTCATGGCATTTGTTCCTCGTGAATGAATCTTGCTTTGGGCCTCTTTGCGCTATTCACAATATTTAGTGCGCCTAACAGGTAGTATGAGTGCAAAAGTCGACTTTTGTATCAACACGCGCGTTTTTGACTCGCACTTCTCTCTCCTTAAGGAAACGCAAGTGCGAGTCATTTTTGGGGCGTGTGAGTACAAAAGTCGACTTTTGTAGCATCACGCGTGTGAGTAAAAAAGTCGACTTTTGTCGAATCACCTGGGTGTCCTGTTCTGGCTAGAATAGAAACATGCATGACACACTCATTCGACATGAAAGGATTGAAACATTGTAATGTTGCTCTTGCAGTTTTCTTCGCTGAAGCACAGAAAAATTAACGAGCGTGCGCATGATCTTGAGGAAATGATTTCGGGGAGTGAGACTAAAAATCGGAACACGCGAATGCCAAAGTCGACTTTTGCATTCACACGCTCCTTTTTGCTTACAAAATCCCGTTTCAATAACCGCATGCGTGGTCAAATGCATCCAAATTCGTGGAATTGGCTCCTGACAACTTTCTGTATCCAGGAACGTGCGGCCGTGAGAACAAAATTAGTATCCACCTGCGTGGCGTTACTTATGGAATTCCAGCGCCGGTGGTTACAAGGCGGCGCGGCCCCCCGCGCCCGCCCCGGCCCCAGGGCCCGACTCGGCGCGGCCGCCGTCGCCGGCGCGGTCGCGACACCGCCCGCCCCGTCCCCGGGGCGCGATTCGACGCGGACGCCCTCGAAATCGAATTCGACGCGAGGGACGAGCGCGGGACCGAATTCGGTCGGCGCGGTCGTTCGCGTGCGGCCGAGAAACAAACGACCAACGAGCGGCGGTCGCAACCGATCCCGGCGAGTCGACTTCGAGATGCTTCGGCCCGAAGCGAGAGCGAGAGCGGGAGCTCTCGCTCGGGTTCCGTTTGAAAACTATTTCAGAATCACAAATTGAAAATCTGAGAATTGCCTGGGACATACCGTACGCATGTGTTCAAGCGGCCACCCGGTCTGCAAATTCGCGACGGTACCGTAGATCCACGACCGAGGGCAGTTAGTATCGACAGAACAATGACATTGGGCGAAAGGATCGTCGCGATCCATCGAGAACTCGCCGAGTTTCGGCGGGCGTCGGCCGCGTCATGGTCTTTTCGGTCATAGCGCTGGCCTCGGGCCGAAGTCGGAATTTGAAAATGTGCGGTCGCGCGCAAATTGTGACGTAGGAACAATCATAATTTGAAAATCAATTTTAAATTCGCAAAGCGGCATTTCAAACGGGGTTGTAATGTACTACTTCGTTCGATGACACGATTTCGTCAATCCTGTTGAGAAGCGATTCTAGTATCAGAGTAGTACTTGTGGAGTTCCAGCGCCGGTGGTTGCAAGCACTAGTCTGACCACTAAACTGTTCCTTGCAACATAATTGAAGGTCAAAGCCTCATTGTGAGCTTCGCAGTAAGACCGCTAATGTAGGGGGTGGTCATTTGAAGGCAAACGTACGGTATGTGCCGACCCCTAGAAAAAGTAGAGACTTCCTCACCAGGGTGCGGATGTAATTTCGCGCTGTGCAAAACATCTCTCCGGTTTTTTGTCTTGAGCGGGCGACGCTAGTTTTTTCTGTTCCTGGCCCTCCTTCCGATGCTTGTTTGGAGAGCGCATCCCCACAACACTTTTGCGGCAATTCGCAAATCTTTTCCCGTGTGATTTCGTTGGGCCGTCTTCGCCGCCGACGAGGACCGCCGCAAATGTGTCGTCGACAAATCTCGTCGACGGCGGCATTTTTTGGCCGCACTTTGGGATCGGTGCTTTAGTCTCCAGCCAGCGAAAACAGACGATTGCCCGGAGGACCGCCGCGGGCGTGCCCATGGCGGTATGTACCGATCTTTTCCTCGAAGTGACAGTCTCCGCACTCCGTGAGGTTCCGGCACAGGACTGTTTTCGCAACTTCGATCATCATCTCGATCTCAAAGTATTTTGGGGTGTACGTCTAAAACATTCTAAAACAAGAACGTTCTAGATTTTTTGGCAATCTAGAACACCCCATACCCCAGAACAGCTAAAAATAAAAAAAGTGAATTTCCAAATTTCAAATTGTTCAAATCTAAGTTTCTTTCAGAATTCGAACAACAAAGCTCGATCGCTCTCTGACATGGCAATTTTCACAGGCAGGACAAAATGTAGTTGGCAAAAATTTCTAATTTCTAAGAAAAGGCTCCCCTAAAATGAAAAAGAAAATCGCATCGAAACGCGCGCGCGCGCGAGAGCGCGCGTTGATTTCAAATTTTAAACTCTACAGTTTTGTATAGATTGCCGAAAAATCTAGAACGTTCTTGTTTTAGAACGTTTTTGGCATTTACCTATTTTGGGAGTTTTCCTTCTCTCTCTAATTCTTCCGAGAACATTCTCGGTATCTCGAGAGCGTGTTCTGTGACGATGTTTGTGTACATCGAGATTGCGTCAGCAACTACTAGTCTTGCGTTTTTCGGCAGGCGGCCCAGCTGTTTCAATCTTTCCCTCAAATCATTGCTGTCTTTGATGTACGTCGTTATAAATGGCAGGAGTTGTTTGAGTTTGTGATCAAGCCACTTACTCAAATTTGAAAGAACCGTGCCACATGTTGCGACGATTGGTCTCAGCGTATGTGGGGTTTTGTGCATCTTGACCGTGGTGTAGAACTTTGTCATTCTGCCGCGGTCGCGCTTGCATCCTCTCTTGAGGAAAGTCAGTTCCGCGCGAGACATGTTCGCTTGGTGACTGTGACAAAATGACATTACTAATCTTTCAACTCCTTGCAATTGCCCCGTTGCTTCTCTTCTTGAAAGTCTTTTGCAGACACTCTCGTCGCCGAGGTGCTCTCGTACTCCACCTTCCGTCAGGCATTCCGTTTCCGCAACTACAAAGCTGCAGCTCTTGTCGGCCGCTGTTACTCTGTGCGTTGTGTTCTTGTTTAGGTGCTTGATGAGGCTTTCTTGCATCGGCGTCAGGTTAGGGAAGCAGGGTTTTCGGTGGCACTTTACTCTTTCTCGTCGTATGGCTCGTCCAGAGTCATTTAATCTACCCTCTACTTCCTCCGGTGCCGGGTCCGGTTTTAGATCAGTGTTTACGTGCAGCTTTTTTATGCAGTTCTCTCCTTTCTCGTTCTCTTCCTTTTGGCGGAAGATCCATTTCCATCGGATATTTGTTCTGGCTCGTTCCATCGAAGTGTCGATTGGCTTTGACGACAAGCGTTTTCTTTTTATGCAATATTTCGGTCCTAGTCCCAGCAGGTGTTCAATTCCAGCAGGGGCTTTAGTTTTTTTGCAGAGGTCATGGCATATCATTTTCGTTGGCACACCAATGAGATAGGTTCGTGGGTCCATTCTTCCAAAGCATGCATCGACATTTTCCTAAGTCTCTTTGTTCGGATCCGCCGAGAATCCGTACCGAGTCTTCAGTTCGTTTCGGCGTCGCCGAACTTCAAGCTCGACGACATCATTCCAGCAATTGTTTCGCTCGGCGTCCCGGGCCGGCGCCTTTCTCCTCTCCCGCCGCGCCCGTCGCCGCGCCGACCTCCGCGACCGCCGCGACTCTCACGTCCGCGCTCGCGGCCGCCGCGACGCGGGGTCCGACGTCGCGCGGAGCTCGGACTCGATCCTCCGTTCGAAGTCGGGCCGCTTCGCGACGCGCGCGAGGACCTCGCGGCGCCCGGGCGGCCGCCCCGCGGCGCGGGCGAATTCCTTCGTCGTTGCAATGGCTTCGGCGACGCTCTCGCGTTCTCGCCGAGCGTACGAAGGCTGTCTTGGGGCGTCGTACTTCCTGCGAAACTTTGCCCAGATTTGCTTTCCGTCGAGATCTCCAAAACCCCAGAGTTTCCTCGTTGATTTCGAGTCTTCGTCACGCAGGAAATACTTTGTTGCGAGCCATCCCATCTGCTCGTCTTCCAACTTCATGTCGATGTATTCGCCTCCGACAGCTTTCGTCCAGCTGTTTGCCAACATTTGCGCAAGCCCTCGCATTGCGTTCAAGATGTCCGTTTGGCAGAGCATCATCGTTTGTTCTCCTGCGGCTGCTGTCATTCTTCGAAGGAGTTTTGCTTTCGACTGCTTGTCCTCCTCGCTCTGAGCACGAGCTTCCCGACCCGTCTGTTCCAGTGCTTCATTGCCTTTGAGATAGGTCTGGACTTCGATTGGATCCTTCCTTCGAAGCGGGTCGGGAATGTAGGACTTGCCTAACAGCTGCTGGTGTAGCTGTACAGTCAACTGTTTAAAGTAGTTGTCTCCATAATATCGGAAAAGATTACTCACCGCACGTGCACACGACATGCAACTTACTTAGACTACGTACATCTACGCGCACGAGCACTTTCACTATTGTCATGGCGAAGAAACCCTTCGACGCCTCGAAAAAAGTCGGCCGGCAAGAATTCGCGATCTTCCCAGTCATGGACCTCGCAAAAGCGAAAGCACACGAAGAACGAGGCCGCCGGAGGCGCGGCGACGCCCGCGAACAAGAAGCGCGCCCTCAAGCACGAGCGCCAGTCCCACCGCAAACACGCGGAGGCCGTCCGCTCCTCCAAGGAAGTGTGGAACGCGCTGCGCGTCAAGACGAACGACAAGGCCACCAACACCCGGCTGTGCGCCGAGCTGCACGGACGGCTCGCGGGGAAGTGCATGGAGGTGGCGCTGCAGCACGACGCCAGCCGCTGCGTCCAGGGCGTGCTGCAATTCGGGGACGCCGCGCAGAGGAGGGCGGTCGTGGTGGAATTGTGCGCGGCAGGGAACAGCGGCGGGGGGGACACCGGAGACGCAAAGAACAAGGGCAAGCACCAGAGCTCCAATTTGGCGGAGTTGTGCAAGATACAATACGCCCATTTCGTAGTCTTGAAAATGATTAAATACTGTGCGCGGGATGAGTTGTGTGTAAAGTTGATTGTCAAGGTGCGTCACCTACCTATATCTTCGCTACCATACAAACGACTCACCAATCATTGATGCAGACCGATCAATTTTCACTTGTGCTGACAAATGTGTAATCTCCGCAGAGCCTCAGAAAGCAAATGACCAAATTAGCCGTCCACTCCGTTGGTTCACGCGTAGTGGAACTCCTCTTCGCCGAATTTCCTCCCAAGACAACGGCACCTCTCAAAATGGAACTGTACGGACCTCAATATGCGTTATTCTCCTCCGCCATGCCGCGCTCCACGGACAGCGGCAAGGATGCCGCTCCGGCCTTACCGACGCTCTCCGCTTTCGTCGATGCCAACCCCGACAAGCTCGAGTCAACCCTCGCCCACCTCCAAGCGCTCCTCCAGAAGGGACTCGACAAATCCCTCACCGGCTTCGCTTACTTCCACTCGCTGCTGCTCGATTACGCGTCCGCCGCCGCGCCCGACGACGTTCGCTCTTTCCTGGCGCCCGCCCTGGCCGACCACACGTTGCACCTGCTGTCCACGCGGGCGGGCACGAGAGTGGCGTGCGAGTGCCTGGCCTACGGCACCGTCAAGCACCGGAAGAAGATGCTGAAGTGCCTCAAGGGGTACGTGCGCTCATCCTTGCTGCACCGAGACGCGTATTTGGCGATATTGCGCTGTTGCGATGTTTTGGACGACACCGTACTGGTGAACAAGATGCTGTTCATGGAATTGCACACGAATCCGGACAACGACGAAGCACCGGAGGCAGGTGATGAAACGAAGGAAAACAAGCAATCACCTATTCTGGAGTTGGTGCTGAGTGACACCGGATCAAAGCTCTTTTTCCTCTTGCTCGTGCCAAAGGAGGAGATGTCTATTCCTTCCGCTTCTCCTGGCAACGCCAAAAAACCGACACCTGTGGCGCGTTGGAAGAAGTATTTCGACCCCTACGAGCTTGAGGTCCTCCACAGGAACCCCACCGTCAAGGAAAACGGAGAAACTGTCGCCACCTCGAAAAAGACAGACGAAACCCGCAGGCGAGAGCTCGCCGTGTATTTGAAAGAACTGCTGGTGGAAGTATGCGTCAATCACACAGAGCAGTTGATGAGGACTAAACCGGGTAGCCGGGTGTTGATGGAAGTGTGCCAGTGTTACCCTAGCGAAGAGGTGTTTGCTGCAATTGTCGGGGCTTGTTCCAAGAGCAACATTATTGATTCTGTGAGCAAGAGCGATGAAAAAGGTTCTGAGCTGCCTATATTGGAGGACGCTGTCGGCCATTTGACACTCAAACACCTCTTTCTTTCTGAGTCCGAAAAGAAGACAACCGAGGATGACGACGACGATGAACCCTCTTTGGCCTCCATGTTTTACTCCAAATTTGAAAATAGTTTGGGGGAGATTGCTTCCACCAACAGGGGTGCATTTGTTTTGTCCGCACTGATACAACATCCAAGAATCGGAGAAAAGGTGAAAGAAGCATTAAAAAGTCACACGAAGGACCTAGCTACCTTGGCCAAGGGTTGCAAAAAAGGATCAAAAATAGAGACGACGCCTTTGGCTGGGTGTAGAGTTCTGTTGGAGTTGCTGAAAGCATAGAGGGAGATACTATGCCTCACAAGGCACAGGATGTAAGCTCCAGTCTATGTATCATGTGTCATACGACACTCATATAAACTAACCCTTCAAAATTGGTATGGCATCTAAATTATTGTCAATGCTCACAGTACTGTAGAGACGGGTCTGTCTGTGGGAAAAAAATGAAAGAGGCGCGGGCATAGTATCGTACCTATACAATGCGTACCTACTTAAGTAGCAATCGTTGCCGAGGTTTGGAAATAGTGGCCAGCTCTCTCACCTGCTATGTAAGGCCCGGCGCAGAATACATACGTCCGTTCTGAGTTACCCACCGGAGGCAGAGTTTGGAAAAAGCGCTGAAGATTCGTGGATGCCAAGTCTCCAGCAATGTTTCGAAGTTTGCTACTATTTACTGGTACGGTCTGTGCTGCAGGATCCGTTGCGCTTGTGTAATTCTACAAAAGAACACTCATCCCGACACAAAAGAGGTATCATAAGGTAGTGGTAGTGAGGTGTAGTGTACGTATGATGCGTATGACTGTGTAACTCTAACATAATAAACATCGGAAGGCAGGAAGGTGTAGTGTTGTTTAGTGTGCGTAGGTAGGATACGCGACCTACCCGAATCTCGACTCTTGCTCTATTGAAGACTCCCAACATGGTCTGTACAATACTCAACGTGATATTTTCATTATCTGAGAGTATATCTCGACTCTTGCTCCATCGAAGACGCCCAACTCTCAAAATCTTCTGTACTCTACTCAACAGCTCTACACACTGAATGTGCATATGATCAACTAACTAACTAAAGGAATGAAGTTCCAAACTTGATCCTGCTTGATCTAACTTTCTGAAACTGCAATGATGTTATATCTATGAAGTTGATCTAACTAACTAAAAATACAGCTATAATGATGTCATGTTTTGTCTTTTCATCTGAAAAATGCGGAAGTATCATTCTCACAGTAAACTTTAAACATAACACATAAAAAATCACCAAACTACAAAAATAACAAAAAGATCCAGAACCGGATATCAGATGGTGGGCTTCTTTCTTTTCCGTCCATTCCAAGAGGAAATGACTAGAGCAACTGCACGGGGCATGGTTCTCATATTACTCTCCATTATCTGTGCCATCAGGCCATTCTGGAGGACGCCACGCCAAGTACTACGTGAAGAACAAGCGCCCTAATGAACATTCTGCTGCCGAAGCTTGCTCAATTCAGACTTTCATCACCGCCAACCCAATTGTCATTGGCGGCATCGGGGGATCTTCCCGGAAGTTTGTCATCTCAGGGAGACAACTGGTACCCGACCAGGTAGTAACAGTATTTTTTTCCCTAGGGGAAATCTCCCCTCCTCGAGGGGAAATCTCCCCTCCACCAGGGGAAATCTCCCCTCTTCTTTCTACAGACTAATAATATTGAGTCCTATGAGACTCAGCGCTCTCAGATCTCGAACAGATCGTTCCCTAGACTGGCACACATTGGAAGAAAGCTTCTTCATAGATTTACGTTAAAAAAGAAGCGGGACAAAAGACTTTAATAGACTTAAATTTGAATTTTCAGGGATCGGCCACAAGTCAAAGATAAATGCGACCTTCGGATGACCCTTGGCGGACCAGTGGCTAAGACTTGTGTTCTTTGCTCGGTCTCCCACCATCGTGGTAGGCGAAAACTGTTACGTAAAACCAATGGAATTGGTATCAAAATGATGTCATCATTAAGTTGCTCTGCTTTTCTCGAGTAACGCAAATCACCTAACCAGTCAATGTACTTAGGTCAAAAACTGCTGATAATCTTACCCCCTGTGAAGACAGCTGTTCGTGATATCGTACGTACTGCACGCAATGCATGTCAGCGAGCAGCAGCGAGCGCAACAAAAAATAAAATGTTAAAACATGCAAAAGCACGCAACAGCTGAACTCCCTGCCCGACGCCCCTCAAACACAGTAAAGAATCTTCTCTCTCTCTCTTCATCTTCACCTTCACGTTTGTGCCAAAATTGAAAAGACCGACCAAAACAGGACCGCCAATGCGACAGAATGCGACGGCCAATGCCGTCAAATGTGACATTACCAGCGCAGTAAATGATGATAGTAATAACAGCAACAGTGGTTGTGGTGATGATATGTAGTGACAGCAACAACAATGATAAAACAGAGGTAATATTAACAAACATATCAAAGGATGAATATTCATCCTTTCTCCTAGGGTATCAAAGGATGAATATTCATCCTTTCTCCTAGGGTATTAACGCGTGATTGGTTGGCTGGGTCCTCGTGTGCGTGCTCGTGTGCGTGCGTGCTGTGTCCGTCTGAAAAAAAACGAAAATGCTCAGGAGGCAACCCAAGTGACAAATGTCGACACCACGATCCTGCACGGCTCGCCACCTTCTTCGCGCTGACCAAAAACACGCCTGCCGAGTGTCGCGCCGAGAGGCTGTAAATCGATGCCGCCAGCCAAATTTCTCAAAGGAGACACGAACAATCTCAACATGCAACACTGCGGTTACGATCTTGGGACACATTCGAGCTAAAATCACCGACAGTCTGTTAAAAAAGGACCATTTCATCCTTTGCCGGGGGACCAGGTCACCACCTTGTTAATAATAATACACTAAAAATTAAGAACGAGCGCCGCCAACACCCCTCCTCCCGCCGAGCGGGCGATCGTCCCATCGAGCCTTCGTAGGTGCGGGTCACCTGCAGCCCGTCGGCCAAAGCGTCGAGGAATGGGCCGCAATCGGACATCCTGACCTAGAGGGGCAGGCTGCCAACAACCCTCCCGCCGAGCCCGCCGACGACTCCCCTCCCGGGCCAGCGATCGTCCTTCCAAACCTATTGGAAGTGCGAGTCCGACGGCCCCTCTGATGAGCCGCGTCAAAGGAAGGCCCTGGAGGAGGAGCATGACGCCCCTCGCCGGGCCCTCGAGGACGCGCACAAGGTCCACCAGGCCATGGAGGAGTAGCGCGGAGCCGCATGGAAGCCCTGGAGGAGGAGCACCGCGCCGCGCGGGAGAACCTCGAGCACGCCACGCCACGGGGCCCTGGAGGAGGAGCGCGGCGCCACGCGGGAGTCGCCTGCCGGGCGCTGTAGGGCAAGCGCGACGCCGTTCGCCGGGCCCTGGAGGAGGAGCGCGACGCCGCACGCCGGGCCCTCGAGGACATGCGCGCCGCGGCCAGCTGGAGCCAGGCGCTGAAGGAGGAGCGCGACGCCGCGCGGAGCCCTGGAGGAGGAGTGCCACGCCACCCGGGAGGACCTCGAGCGCGCCGCCTGGGCCCTGCAGGACGCGCGCGCCGCGGCCTGCCACGCCTTGAAGGAGGAACGCGACGGAGGATTGCGGCGCAGTGCGGGAGGAGATCGAGCGCGCCGCGGCGGGGCACCAGCGGGCCGCGGCGGACGAGGCGCGTAGGCGAGGCGGAGGCAGAGAAACCAGGACGGGCGGCGAGGGCGGAACATCAGCGGAATATCTTGGTTTTTGTGTTTTGTTGTTAGTTCTTGTTGCGGTTGCTCTGCTGTTGTCGATCTTTTGCGGGGACAGACAGAAGATCATCTTTAAACGTTAAGACTGGTAATGATGAGTCCTTTTTTGCAAAAACACGGCCGATAATCGAATTCCCCACATGGCCGAGGGCAGTTTCAACTGAGAAAACTGACTGGGTTTAGTCCGCTCGAGGGCGAAATGCCAGATCAAAATGCTGCGTGTAATTGACGCGATGGCTACCCCCTATCCATCTTGGCTAGCTGCGCACACCTTGCGATTTAGGCGCGCAAAATACGAGTGCAAGCGAGAATTTCGCGTAAATGGTCCGTTTAGTAAAAAAAGAGTTCAAATCTTGGCAACGAGGATGCGGCGGCAGGCTGTAGCCAACCTGACTTCCAAGGACTCCCGTTAGGGGATGGGAGGGGAAATTTCCACTAGGGGGAAAAACACTCATCCGACCAGGTACCTCTTCCAAAATGCCGTTCTTGTTCTTTCGAATTCAAGTTCTTACCCACTTTGTATTCAGAATAACCCTCTCATTTATTGCCAGTCAGAATTCGACCTTCATCTGTCACCATTGTACCTCCCACATTTGTCAGATGTTTTATTACGCCCCACTCTTTCTACATTCACATTCGTTTCGTTTCTTTCACTCAATCACGGTCATCCACTTTTTACTTTCACTCGTTCACATGTTCTTATTCAGTTAACATTTATTCATTGACATTTAGATTTGCCCTACAATCCCAATCATTCATGTGCAAACTAATTATGATTTCGAGCAGTACTTTCAGTAAGCATAATTGCTGGCGCTCTTGTTGGTCCCGAGGACACGGTTTCAGACCTGAGACCGTCGAGCTGCCGCGTAACTCTTGCCTGTTACCGCGGATACTCCCCGACCTGGTTCGAGGTTAGGTTTTGGACCTGAGAAGGTCCAGCTGCTGCGTAGATCTTTATGTCTTGTGGCCGATATTCCTCGGGAATATCTTAAGATATCACTTACCTTAACATAAATCACGATCTTTTCCGCGACGATGATCGCGATCCGCCTCTCCGCCGCGATCGTCGCTATTTTCGCCTCTACCTCCCCCAGGTAGGCCGAACAGGTCATGGCGCCCTTCGACCGGCCGGCGGCACCGGCGCTGCAGCAGCCGCGCCGATTTTGCCGCCCCCCGGAGCTTCCTCTGCGTCTCGCGATCCCATCGCGCTCGAGCGCGGGCTCGCCGGCCGACGACGCCCACGACGTCGTCCCGGCGCCCACGCCTTCTTCTTCCTCTTCTTTTTCTTCTTCTTCATCTTCTTCCGCTGTCGCGCCCGTCCTCGGCGACGGCGCCGGCCTCGGCGCTGGCCCGACCCGATCGGCGGCGCCTCCTTCCTCCGACGACGTCGACGGCGCCGTCCTCTCGCCCGCTCGCGGAGATGTTGCCAACCCTCCCGCGGGCCCGACAGGCCCGGCGGCATGCGTGCTCCCTGGCGGCGAAGACGTCGCCGCCCTCGTTTCTGCCCGCGGTGGCGGCACCGGCCACGGCGCCGGTCCGGCCTGCCCGGCGGCGCGCGCACCCCCCGATGACGACGATGGCGTCGTCGTTGCGCCCGCTCGCGGCAACGACGTCGGCCCTCCTGCGGGCCCGACCAGCTCGGCGGCGCACATCCTCCCCAATGACGACGACGTCAACGCCCTTGCGATCATCTTCGCCGGCGGCATCGGCCACGGCGCCGGTCCGGTCCACCCGGCGACACGTCCATCCTCCGATGGCGTCACGACGCCGTCTTCGCGCCCGCTCGCGGCGACGACGTTGGCCCTCCCACCGGTCTGACCAGCTCGGCGGCGCGCATCCTCTCTGACGGCGACGACGCCGCCGCCCTCTTCACCACCCGCAGCGCTGGTCCCGCCCGCGGCACCGGCCCGGTTAACCCGGAGGCGCGCGCCGTCCTCGGTGGCGGCGACGACGGCGCTGCCGTCCGCGCGCCCGCTTGCGGCGACGGCGTCGGCCCCAGCGCCGTCCCGGTCTGTGCGGCGGCGCGCACCCTCCCCGACGGCGAACACCGTGCTGTCCCCTCTCTCGCCCTCGGCGGCTCTGCGGGCCTGGGCGACGGTCCGCTCCGCCTGACGGCCCGCTACCTCGCCCTCCTCGACGCCAATGGTCACGCCGCCCCCGCGCCCGTCCTCGGCGGCCACGACAGCCACGGCGGCAACCCAATCGTGGCTTCACGTGCCCTCCTCGACGACGACTTGTGCGCGGCTCCCCCGATCACCCTCGGCGGCGGCACCGGGCTTGGCGACGGTCCACCTCACCGGACAGCCCGCGGCCTTGCCCACCTTGACGCCGACGGTTGCCCCGCCCTCGTGCCGACTCTCGGTGGGGGCGGCGACCACGGCGCCAAACTGGCTCCCGCGGCTGAGCGTGCCCTTCTCGACGACGGCCGCGTCGTGGTCCTGCCGCCTGCTCTCGGCGGCGTCACCGGGCTGGGCGGCAACCCGCTCCGCCTGACGGCCCACGACCTCGCCCTCCTCGGCGCCGACGACGTTCCCGCCCCTCACACAACAAC
>JALLOW010001423.1:0-12140 GCA_036939715.1 Shionodiscus oestrupii
AAGGAAAAGGAAAAGGAAAAGGAAAAGGAAAAGGAAAAGGAAAAGGAAAAGGAAAAGGAAAGGGAAAGGGAAAGGGAAAAGGAAAAGGAAAAGGAGAAGTTAAGGGAGAAGGAGAAGTCAAGGGAGAAGGTGAAATCAAGGGAGAAGGAGAAGTTGAGTAAAGAGTCAAGCCGGTCAATGTCTTGAAAAACAATCACTTCAACACTCTTGCTTGTGCTACGGCTTTCGTCTACCAGTTTTTATTTATTCAACGTAACTCAACCATTAATACGTGACAATTGTTTGGGAATGTTGGATTTCAAACCACAACTAATGAAGTTACGCTAAATAACTGAATAACAACAACACACCCATGCCGCGAGAGATCTCACAAACCGCCTTTGATTGAATCTAGCTAGGCACAGACTTTGCTCGAGCTTTTATTGATGCTCCACTTGAAGCCGATTGCATTGAGCTTGATGATTTTTTCCTCCGTCATAGCTGACTTTTTGTCACTGGCCTTCTTCTTGTATTCTGAACGCTGTTCTGCCACCCAGCGTCCGAGACTCTTGTGCTGACGCGGGACATCACAGTTTCCATGTTCTTCTGAGTACGTAGTGAGAAGGTCAAATTTTTCATGCCAATGATCTTTTAGGTACCAGTTAAACCCAATGGCTTCAAGTTCGCTGATGAAGTCAGAAGTTAAGTTGGTTTCCACACCGGCCTTGTGATTCTTGTAAAGAGATCTCAAATTCTTGACCCATGATCCGAGCTCTCCATGGCGCTGAGGCACATTGCAGTGACCGTGTTCGTTTCGGAATTTCACGAGTTCTCTCTTGTTACATTCCCGCCTGTAATTGCCATCAATAATCCACGGAAATGAGGCGTTGTTCAAAGCGCTGATCTGATGTGGGGTAAGTTTAGAGCGAGAACGGTTCTGAGTACGAATCCATTTCGCAAGACACATTTCGGTTAGTGAAGTGCCTGGAATGGTAGCATTGCTTTTTTCACTAGGAAGGGCACCATGCTCCCCTGAAAATACGTTGAAGGCAAAGAATGATTCGAGCCAGTCAGAATCAACCTGAGTGGTGGTCATGGATGAATCCTCGTCCTGCATTCTCGCGGCAATCCAACTGTGTTGCTTCGGTGGGTTGGTGAAAGTATTAAGGTGCGATTCTGTCTTGCGCTTAGATTGTGGCTCTGCGGCATGGCATCTGCTCCCAATTCATCAGTAACAATCAATCACCAATGCTACAGAGTAGGAATCAACTGATTTCTTTTACTCTTTTATTGTGAAACCGCTGACCTTTTCCGGAGATTTGTTGTGACTGTAATAAATAGGATGTCATGTAGGAACTGAACACAGAGTTGTGCATGCAAAAAGACGTTTACCATGTAATAGAGCAGTCAATTGAGTACATGTAGTGTGAAAGAAATTGACTTGTCAGTCCTGACATTTCAGCGCATTCTGACTGTTCGTTCGAATAAGTCTTCACGTCCGCAACGGTCGAACCGCAACTCTAACGCTAACAAGCTAGGGTCTTTCAACAAGCAGAAGCATTTGCCGCATCGTATTTCTAGGTATGTCCGGTTTTGTTTCCACGAGAATGGCCAAGCATCCCCGTTGACAGGGCCACTTGTTCTTCTCTGATTGAAAGGCTCCATCGAGTCAACACCGGTTCGACCAATGCCGGAGTCAATCTACTCATTCCTGCGATTGATCGAGACGATTCCGGAATGGTCACAACGATAAAAAAACCATCTTCTAATCGTGCCAACCGAGCCAGTACTACAATCATTTTGATCGTTCTTCAAGTCGATCGAATTGAAATCAGACGAACCGACCCTCAAACGTCAAAACGGTTTCTCTCGCACGGATCAAATAATTGGTCCTCGAATCAATCCTGATCCTTAAATTGGTTCGAATGACCCTTGAATCGATTTGGTCAATCCTTACTTGCTCGAGTCGATTCGATCTAATCGATCATTGTATCAATGTAATCAATTGACCGAATCTATCATCTAATCGTTCCAACCAAGCCAGTGCTACAATCATTTTGACAGGTCTTTGAATTGATCGAATCGAAATCAGACAAACTGACCCTCAAATGTCAAACCGTTTTGCCTCTAACGGATCAAATAATTGGTCCTCGAATCGATCAAACCGATCCTCAAATCAGCTCGGTTGACCCTTGAATCGATTTGGTCAATCCTTACTTACTACTTAGAGTCGATTCGGTCTAATCGATCCTCGTAGGTGTCAATCTAATCAATCGATCGAACACATCTTCTAATCGTTCCAACCAAGCTAGTGATACAATTGATTTGACTGGTTTTCGAATCGATAGAATTGAAATCAGACGAACTGACCCTCAAATGTCAAAACTTTTTGCCTCTAACGGATCAAGCAATTGGTCCTCAAATCAATCAAACCGATCCTCGAATCGGTTCGGTTGATCCTTGAATTGATTTGATCAATCTTTACTTAATCGAGTCGGTGATTCGATCTAATCGATCCTCGCATCAATTGTATCAATTGATCCAATGCATCTTGTAATTGTTTTGATCAAGTCAGTGCTATAATCATTGTGAGCTGACCCTCAAATGTCAAATAACGTTTTGTCTCCCACGAATCAAATAATTTTCCCTCAAATCGATCAAACCGATCATTGAATTGATTTCGTTGTCGTGGAGACGCACACACTGCTTCCAGAAATGTTTCCGTACCTATTGTAATCTCTTACCAAATCTAACAATGCTGATGTTCTCCAGAATGCACGTGACATCTGAGGATTTCGAGGAGGCCGCCGAGGACATGTTGAAGCGTCCTGCGCGCGGTTGTGTTGCAACAAGAAGATGGAAAGCATTCTTTGGCGTAACACCCGCTGTCTGTCTGATAGTCTGGTGTAAACTTGACCCTCTGCACACAATGCCAACAAATACAAAACCACGCCATTTACTCTGGTCCTTGTTCTTTTTGATGGTACACCCAACGGAAGAAATAGCCACAGCTATTTGTGATTGTGACGAAAAAACCTATCGCAAGTGGGTCAAGTTATTTGTTGTTGCCATTTCTTTTCTCGAGCATGAAGTGGTACGTTCTCCTCCTACGTTGCTTGCTCTCCATGCGCTTTTCTAACAGAGTAGCTAACATCTTCCTCTGCAGATTGTGTGGAATAACAGGTTTATGGGTGACATAGGAAATGATTCACTTGTGACTATAGATGGAACGGATATGAAAGTACAAATGCATTATGATAAAAGGTATTTCTCTCACAAGTTTCATAGAAAAGGACTCCGATATGAAGTAGGTATCTGTATCTTGACAGGATATATTGTGTGGATAAATGGACCATTCCGATGCGGTATACCTGACATTGAGATTGCTCGCCAATGTCTGATTGGCAATCTTACTTTGAATGAGATGGTGGAAGCAGATAATGGATATGAGGGAGAAGATTGGCATATTAGAACTCCAGCTGCACAGCATTACCGTAGCAAAAAAGAGAAACAGATGAAGAGAAGAGCTGCTCAGCGTCATGAAACTGTAAACGAACGTCTCAAAAATTTCAACGTGCTGAGCAATGCGTTTCGGCTCCCGCTTAAGAGGCACTCTTCTTGCTTCAGGGCTGTGGCCGTTCTCACCCAGCTCAACATTGAGAATGGAGAACCTCTTTTTGAGGTGAAGTACATTGATCACGTCTGATTTTTTGTTAATATGCTACTAGAGATGTTATTTTAAATGCAATTTCAACATGTTGACAAATGGCACAGATTTATTTTAGATATCTAGAGATTTGAGAGATGTGTGCATGCTAAAACTGTTGATGACCATCTTGTTTTATATGGTTGTAAAAATTCTATCATGTAAATTTAAAACTTCGGATGTCTAAATATCAGTTGCTTGATGATGATGGTAGATTAGATTTTGTTGTTGGATACCAAAAATATATTCATTGTAGATTTATACATAACACATACATAGTTCACATGTCATATGTCCATAACATGCTCAAAGTTTACTCACGTAGGTTATTGATGACATATTAATAGCACATTCATCATGTTAATTCAATCTCCTTAGCTCACTTGCAGTTGATTGATGACATGTAAATAGCATGCTCATAGCATATCTGTCTGCCATCTAAATATGAGCTGAGCTCACAATTGAGTCCAGATATCTTTTCACTGTCGGCTCGGCTCTCACTTACAATTTAACCAACGTTCTTATAGTGACGGATAAGTAGTTTCATTGCGTTAATGAGAAGCAATATTCCTGATTTGCTCAATTCTCTGCTTCAATTTCAAATTTGAAAAATGCACGCAGGAGCTACTGGGACAAAAGCTCTCATTTGGGTAATTTGACTATTAGCCCGATGATAGACGAGATTGAAAAAGGATATTGGTTCAATTTTTTGTTACATTGTTTTCGCTTCCTATCAAAAAATCTCATACATATGTTTATTTGGTACACACTTACTTTGATAATTTGATACATTGGTATATTCATGACCGTGACTGGTACATCCTTCATATTTCTAAGTGACATTCCAACCACTATTCACTATTTACTAGCCTTAAACGGTAGCTTAGGTGTAGTTTAGGCACCGGAACTGATTTTCTTTCGCAAACAGCATATATTAGTGTATTGATATACATCAATAAAATAATACATGAATAAACTGATATATTTTTGTACTGAGCTAATTGAAGCATGACATCACAAAGGTATTGATCCAATGCATACAAAATATTATGTAGGTTGATCCATGTATTTATACATCAATGGCTAATTGTATTGATATTATCACGTAAAGTGGTGTATGGAAATATATGTTAAATATAAATATGTCTCTGGTACACATAAAAACATGCGCTGATAAGCATATCCCTTTGTATATTTGATATATTAGTACTAATACATTCAAAGTTTGATAAATTATGTTATTGTTATATTTATAGCTTCATTTACTAAGTAGTCATGTAACCGTGTATTTGCATATGTATTGATGTATTGATATAGTGACCCTTGCTGTAATTGTACAAACATGATAAGATAAGCAAGACATAAATTTATGCCATTACTGTGTATTATTGTTATGATCAGTGTTATTGATTCAAAAGACTCAGGATAGAAATAGTAGCAAATAAGTAAAAATGGTAGCATAGGTTTGTCTTTGATTTTGTACTCAAATAAATGGGTCTCGGAATCAGAACACTACCTATGTATGGATTTGGTGCATATGTGTGCACATTTCCAAATTCGTGCAAGGGATAAAAGGAGCCATAATCATTATTGTTTGTACAAAGTAAAGGGTAAAGGCTTGGATCACTATTGGGCACTGATTGCATAGGACATTGATTGCAAGACTAAGGATCATAGGACGCTCTTGTTACAGAGATGTTCTTACAATACAAAGAAACAAAGAAGGGATATGTTTGATTGCAGTTAAATATGATTGAATATTTAATACATAGTTTGTACTCAGAAACTAAGTCTACCTCTTTAATTCTCATTGTGGCTACAATTTTATTTACTACATCACAAAACGGATATTGATTTTAAAAGTGAAATTATGAAAAATACTTCTGTCTGTTGTCATGTTGTCTACATTCACAATATATTGCATGTAACCTATCTCACCTTGTGAGGTTGCTACGTATATGATTCCTTTGTTGGAGAGATTTTAAGATCAAAGCTCGAAAACTAGTTGTTCTTCCTGCACAAGTACTAACAAGCTAACTAATTAACTAACTAACTCTAGATCATTTTATAACTACGTGTTTATTTGTCCAAGTTTGTGGATATCTTTGGCATGGCATTCTTTGCATGTGACTTGCTGTTTTTCTCCGTCCGCTCCCGGAGCATATTAACACGCATGTTCGTACAATGTTCCCTCGTGAAGAGGGATTTGCACGCAAGTGCTTTATTAGTAGCTTTTGTGCATTGTTCATTTGCTGAAACAGTTTGGTTGCTTCTTTGTTTTCAATTCTGTTGTTTTCGGTCTCGTGTTTGTCTGGGTGGTACCTTCGGGACAGTTGTCTGAATTTGATTTTGATTTCTCTCTCTGTCACTCCCGGTTGTAATCCAAGCGCCTCTAATGCATCTCTGATTGGGGTGCTTGTTCTGCTCCTTTGCTGTCTTCTCTGTTGTGTCGGTTCCGCTCGGGATGCCTCGTGGCGAGGGCGGTGGTTGGTTCTGTCCTTGAGTGGGCGGCTCTGGTATTTCCATGCCGGTCTCTTCAGTTTTTTGATTTTGTGGTCCCACAACTTTAACTAGGGAGCACAATCTACCTTTTACTGAGATTATAAGTACCCTAATAAAATACCTATGGCCTGACCTATCTAATATATCATCCTACTAAATCATAGTTTAGATGATCCATGTACCATGTAGATCTATAAAAAATCCTAGCTTGCTTTACTAAGAAGGAACTTGGGGGTCTTCTTAGGATAAGCCAAAAAATAATGTAATTCTCTGCATTCTGAGAATATGTAAGAGTAATTAATATATTATAATTGGAAATAGATGCAGGTAATATTCCACTGTTATGATCTTATCTAGTTATATACCCTTTGAATCGTAATTTGGTACCCTTTGGAAGCTTTTTCCTTTAATATTTGAAATAATTTAGAGCTTTGTCAAATTCTCGCCTTCTATAGTCAACTAAACTTTTATCAAGCTCATCATATCTCATCAATAGTATGATCCAATTCTAGACCAACTCTATGGTCATTAGCCTGGGTAGCCTATCTCCGGAAAAATGGGAACAAAATCTGCATTTAGTTGTGAGCCCAAAAGCGCCAGACTCAAAACTGATACTAGATAAAACTCTTTGTCAGAAATTCAGACCAACATGACTCTAAACTTGTTGGTAACATATTAACATAGCAGAATCAGATAACCAGACAAATTGGAAGTACTGGGTGAATTATGAAATTTGTAAGAATGTCCGAGTTTGACCACTTGATCAATCGCGCGATTGGTCGAGTGGTTAAACTCAAACATTCTTACAAAAGTAGAGTGCTTACTTATGTAAGAATGTTCAAGTTTGAACACTCGACCAATCACACGATTGGTCAAGTGGTCAAACTTGAATATTCTACCAAAAATACAGATTAGCTGACATTGTTTGTGATGATTAGCCTTATCACAGATTGGGAAATCACAATTTGTTTGCTGGGTAAGTATCATTCATTATGACCGGGCCTTTTGTGAGTTCAATGCTTTGATTTATTGTTACAACAGTTGGTATGCAGAGCTCTAGCCGTGTCGAGAGCGGAGAGAATGCAAGATTTTCCATGGTTGTATTTTTCTATTTTGAGTTTTCAATGAACAACTGGATGGACTGGATCAAGTATCTCAACATTGATTGACATTTGATGTTTCTGATGATTAGCCTTGTCGCGGAGTTGCAAGAGTTCAATCTGATAAATTGAATAACCTGGATCATGTATGTATCCCAACTTAGATTGGCGGATGTCATTGAAGCTGATTAGCCCTGTTGTGAATTCAAGATCTACGCTTCGATATTGACTGTTGATGATGCTAAAATGGACCTTTGGTACATTATCGCAAGATCGTGCGTCTTCAAAATTAGACCTTACTTTAAGACAAACAAGAAAAGATGAGAGTCGGGGATTTGGCATTGCCGCCGCAGGACCGGCAATGCAGATGCGACGGCCTAACACCTCGGTGCCGCGGCGGCGACGCAGAGCTTCTTACAAATTGGTAGAACTGCGCCATCGCGGCGCGGGACAAAAAAGGTACGACATCAACCAATCTCGGTTTGTTAGACACACGACGATCTCAATATTTTGTACTCCCAAGTACTCATCCTGAGATTATCTCCTTTGTAGAGCCAGGTACTAACTCGTGCACGACACAGAGCATGCTATCTTCATCATCTGCTTTTGGCTAGATGAGCTTTCTACGCACCCTTACTTTCCTCCGGAGTTCCCCTGGACGCAGTCAACGAGGCAATGCAGATTATTATGCGCAATAACCACTTTGTCCTTGGAGATCTGAACTTCCTGCAGCTATTAGTCACAGCTATAGGCACTTCGGCAGCATGCATTTGGGCTACCATCTACTATGATTACCACGAGGTAAAGAAGCTGCTGCCGAATTTCATGCCCCAACCTTATGAAGAAATAATGGTGCGTTGGATCGATAGCATCTTTACTATTTGGTGCTGCAACAAATGCAAATCTTGACGGAGCTGCTGCCACTGGAAACAGTGTGTAAGTTCATTCCCTCTTTGGAAAGCTTTAGTTGGATACCGCCGAGCCTTCCAAATCAGCTGTCTTCATCGATCTTACAATGAAAATCAAGGGGCGCAGGATCGTCACAGAAACCTTCAAAAACTGATGCACCTCTACCTCTACATTACACCATCCTCCAATCACTCACTCAAACAAACCAAAGCCATCATTTAGCAACTCATGAGGTGCTACATGCTTCAAAATATACATAAAATATACTCTACTTTTGTATCGCCGACATCTCACGCGAGGACACCTGCCCAATGATGTGTGGCCCTACTTCAAGCAAGCCCACCAAAACTACAAGATCAAGCAAGCCATCCGCCGCAGCAAGAGGATGAGGAGGGGGAGGCAACTGTTTTGGACCGAAACAACCTTTTTGAAAGAGGGGCGCCCCTCCTACCTACACTGTATCTACGACAAACATGACATCCCAGCGAGAGTCATACAGCAGCTGCATTCACAGCACTGCTCAAGCTTCGAGAAAGACTCGGACTCCTGCCTCTGAAAGTGTGCCATTTGCGGCCCAAGAACATTGAAGATTTAGCCGCCAAAGCTTTACTCCACGAGCCGCCGGGAAAGCCGACAAGCTACTTCATGGGGGAACATCAGAAAGGATTCAAGCCTTGAATGGGCTCCCCCTTTTTTGCCAAAACCTACGCGCGCCGGTTCGGCGCTTTGCCCCTTCGCAACAGCGCGCTCCTGTTTTGGTAAAAATCCCAAAAAAGTTGTATATATGTAACTTCCAAAAAAAGTATTTTTGAAAAGTACCAGGTGGAAAATGTTAAAATTTGTAATATCCATATTAGTAATTGGGCTCAATGTTTTGCCAAAGAGCAATTAATACCATCTCATTATCTTATCTAAGTTAGACGTGTTTCAGCGAGGATAGAAAAGTACAGAACTTGATGCCAGCACGGCCTTAGCTCACACGCAACACAAAGTCACGGAGGAAATTTGCCGCTTCCGCGGATTTCCGGGTCCATCAATTAAATTAACTCTTTGGATTTCATCAACTAAACCATCGATTAACAACGGCCACCACATACCGTTTGTTGCTACTGGGTCCAGAGGCGACCCTGACAAGACAGGAGAATGCTGCAGCAGTCGAGGTTTGGCGTGGGAGCAGCGTCATGCTGCGGAAGTCTCAGCGCCATTGTGCCAGCTATGTAGAGTATGTAGGTAACGCAATTTGAGCCCCACGCGCGCCAAAAATCACGAAATCGGGGTTTTGGAAAGGGGGCTATTTTCAGTGTTTAATTAGCTATTGAATTGTTGTTTTTGCCTATGTATGCACGTGCGTACATCTCCATCCCAAACACTGCCACAATGGCCATGCATTGTAGCCATGCCTCCACTACCCGTTGGAGGAGTCGCAGAAAATATTAAACATTTTATCCTCGACGGAGGTCTAAGAAGAACTATCAACTACAGTTAAGGTATGGTACTGCCTATTTTCACGTTTTGGGCTCCAACTTTGAACGTCCGTATTGCAGTCAGATCAGGGATTCTGGTCATGATTGATAGCAAAATCACAATCTACGTTAAATTTTGAGGCTATAAAAGGGGGTAAAACTTGTGGGGGGCAAATTTTTTTGCCCCCCTTTTTCATCCCCATTTTGCACTTTTTGACCCGTTTTACCCCATATTACAATGGAAACGGCCCCAAATCTCGGCCCGACGGAGGAAATTTCAAAAACGCCAACGTACTATTGTAGTTCTGCTATGGGCCTAGGAGGTTCTGAAAAAAAAACTGCAGTGNCGGCTAACCGTCTGGACAGCCTAGCCACCCTCCCAGCCAAATGTCACGTCTCGGCATCCGTAAGTCCCCTGGGGGCGTTCAATATGTCAAAATCTTCGTTTCGAAGAGTAGTTTTCATATCTATCATCGAACAATAAATTCCTTAAGAAGATACTATCCTATTTTTACCGTACATTAACTTTTGGTACATTAATGTAAAATATGTAAGTGCTAATTTTGTTCAAACAAGTTTGCGTTTTAGTAGTGTTGTTTCATGCATAAAGTTCCCCCATGGCCATCGTTTGAGAACTACCTCCCTTGCTGCCTCGACGTCTCATTGCGTTTCTCCTGAAGCTGCCGGGTCACCGTCATGCTGGAGAGAGGACACTTTGCCGCGCTGCGCGGTGCCCTCCCTTGCCAGTGCCGCCTCTTCCCTGGCGCAACATTGACAATGAGCGCCCCCTCCGCTATCGCCGACGTGCTGCGCCGCGCCTCCCATCGCCGCCGCGCCTCTCCCGTAGCCATTGGTTCGCCGTCGCGCTCGAGAGATGATGATCGGTCGCGCTAGGCGCCCGTGCCACCTCTCTCCGGGCGCTGCGCGTTGATGAGCACCGCGCCTCCCGCCCGTCGCCTTAGCGCCGCGTCATGTCTCCCTCGCATCCGTCGTCGTCATGTCGCGCTTCCGCCGTCGCCGCCATCGCCGCCGCGCCTTCCCCGTAGCCGTTGGGTCGCCGTCGCGCTGCGCACGCCGCGGCCGCGGGCGTAGCCGCATCTAGCCCTGGTGATGGGTGATCGATGTGGGGGCGCACAAAAAAACACGGCGTGTTTTGTGTTGTAGTGTAATTTTACCTTAGTAAACATTTGCTGGAACGCTCGGTTTCTAGGCCTCCTAAAATCTAATAAAGCGACGTACTTGTGGGAAAAAATTAAATTATCGTAAAAGAGCGTAAATAACACTAAAAAGTATAGGTTTCGCCCTCTAACCGCAGCCCAACAACTCATCGGATAGAGAGGCTGGCGCGCGGCCGATTAATCAGGGTCGGCCAAAAAAATAAAAATTGCCATAGTAATTAGAGTACTTGTTGAGGTATTGCAGGTGGCCATGGTCAGATTTTTATTGTGCAAGTTTCAACATTGTTCGATAACGGATTTGAGTTCTGCTAATTAAGACGAATATTTTGATAGTTCCCGCAGCTTCTGGGAGCTGCGGGAAGCCGAGACGTGATAATGTGGCTAGGCTGTCCGGACGGTCAGCCCTAGGTATAATACCCCCCTCTCTTCGGGAGGTCGCAGTATTGGCAGTGCTAACCGTTTGCGCCGCCATGAAGGGCCCCAACGTGCCCGAATGTCAGCCTCAACTTATACCCAGTTAACAGATGGTTGCGCACATGAGTCTTTTTGCTCAGATAAAATTTTAACTTTTTCAAAGGATTCGACTTACATAAAATATAGTTGCCACATTCTTCTGATTCCAATGTAAACTAAAAAATTTACAGTTGGAAATGGAAGTGTTCCATGCAAGTCGATAATCACACCTCACATCAAACCGCCAAGTGTTTTCAAGCACTCCTTAAAGAGAGCGGAAGAAAAAGGACAGTGGCACAGGTCCAAAGGAAAGGGAAACACTCACCAGTGACACTCACAACCTTTTGGGTCGCCGGGCGTCGCTTCCTTTCCGCAGCCTATTGCTCGCTATGCTTTGTCCAGTGCAAGCCCTCTGTTGCGCTCCTCGCTTCTAAGTACACACATGAGCAATGCACATTATTCACTGGACCTTATCCAATGGTTGCGAAAATTGTTTCAGGTACTCGCTAGTGCCCTTCCCAGCTTTACATCTGATTGAAATATTGTAACTTACTGAAACCACACGTGATTCCAAATGCCTAGAACAAAGCTTTGAGAAGATCTTGAAGTTAGAGCCAATCCTGGTGGCGCAAAGGGTGCTTGAATCAGCTTTCTCGCATAAAGAATGACTGTCTGCACATGTAAAGCTTTTTTGATGTTGGAAAAATAGTGGCAGTATTCTATCTTGGACGTAGAAAACTCGCCAGAGCCGACAAAGAACTAGTACGGGACTTTCATAGAATCTATGTGTAGAAATGATTATGGGATTGGCATGTGCGAACCTCATTGGCCAATTTTGTCTTGTGACACC
>JALLOW010001520.1:0-13556 GCA_036939715.1 Shionodiscus oestrupii
AAAAACCAAATATCACTTATGAAGGTGTACCTTGTGAAAGGATTTTACGCTGTGCAGCTATCTAGATAGGAGGGGGAAGATAGCTTCGTAGGCTTCTACATAGCTTAATACAGCAACATGCGGCATATTCATTGAGAAATCTCCTCCCAGATTACCTCCAGAATGGCCATTCTTTCGACTCAAAACTGGTCACCTCACCAGCGGTTTTGTCGTGTCTCTAGCCTCTGGAAAGATTGTTTGGGATTTTGGTCCTCAATTATCCCTCATTGTTTGTCTATGAATGAGGGTGATACTGTCCATACATTTGACTTCGAGCGCCCACTTGGTCGCCAAAACCGCCACGACACAGCTAAACTTAGGCCTATATTATATAGTACCCGTACTTAGAGTAATGGCACTGGTATGAAGAATCACCGCCATCGGCCCATAACTCACTGAGATCTGTCCCTACAAAATTTCCGCCTTTTCGGCACTGTTATGGTCTTTTCGGCTATGGGTTTCACCCCGGAAATTATCATACTGGGGGTCGATTAATCCCAGGATTATTCCCCCAAGGGAGAGACGAGAAAAATCTGAAAGCAAAGAAGAGGGGTAGAATAGAAATAAGAATAAGTAATAACACCAATGCCATTGCCATTGCCGCATTGGGCAATGGTAATGGCGGATGCAATAATACACATCTCTATCTCAGCGGAGGCAGAGTTTGGGCTCAGGGGGTCTCCCAGGAGGGGATGTAGTACTTGAATCCTATATTGAGCAGCGGTTGCCGCCACGTGTGTCTTGACGGGCTTCACGGTATTGACGCACCAGGCTGTAGCCAGGCGTGCTGACAAGGCGGTTACGACCTGGTTCTACATAAGCTTCTAGATCACGCTATGGGACCTACAACACAATTCACATTAAGATGACATTGGAAGTAGATGTAAATTGGAAGTAGATTTCGAACTCTAAACTAAAGAGGAATTGAAGTTGAAAAGTCACAATTTATTTTCTGTGCAATTACGAAAATATTGAGCCGGGGAGCCTTCAATATCCGTCTCGATTGGTGATATGACGGGGAATCCCTGCACCTGGGCGACCAGCCGGCTTATTACTACGACGACGAGTCCATCATTTCCGAGTGTAAGCGGCAAGATATCGACATCCGGGGATTAGGGGTCGATAAGATTATCACGGTGATCAAAATCATTCAACATCATCTCCGCGCTCCGCCGAACAAAAGGAGGCGCGTATCGTCGGCGCCAGAAACCCCGCCACCGCCATCCGAGGTTGTCGTTTCATCGTCTTCGGCCTCCGACATATTGTCCACGTCTGACGGGAGCATCAACTGAACCATGTTGAGATGGCTGAATAATATTGTCAAAAATAAAAGAGCAAATCACTTACCATTTGTCCACAATATCATCAACATCATCCTCGTCCATTGCCAGCATGTTGGTGACATCAAACGCTGGGTCGTCGAGGAGAGATTTTAGATCCGCGTGCAGGCGGTCGAAGTCTCTCTCCGTTATGGTCTTTTTTACTCTCGCTCCCCCCCGATTATCCACGTCGGTCTTTTGGTTCCGCCTCCCCGGAATCCTTCCCCCCGCAAGCCCCGGTACAAATGCGCCCTTGTGTTCGTGCACCGTGAAAAATGCACGAATGGCCTTCATGACGTCTTGGTAAATACGCTCCGGGCGCGGGGATACGCCGGTGACGGGGTGATTGATTCGCTCATAAACGCGCGCTGTCTCTTTGGGCGTCGCAAAAGAAAACAGGCGCTCGTCGCCGCAGTCGTAACCAACGCCAGCACGTGAGATAACGACGTGCAGTCGCGCGTCCTCGTGAACGTCCTTGTTCAGAGAGTTATCCTGCGGCTGGAACTCTGCGGAGTCGCCGACCGGCCGGCCGTCGAAACAACCCAAGTGTTTATTTAGGCCCAGCTCAGGCACAATCCAACATTGATAAATAGTGCGCCGCGTGCCCGGAACAATCGTCTCCTTCATCCATTTTATGGTGCACTTTGCCGTCATTTGGCTGAGGGCGTCGTGATAAGCCATCCAATCTTCCTCCCGGTTGGTCCCTTTGTAAAAATCGCGGGATTTGGTCATCATGTGAATGATGAGTTCAGTAATACAGCGCTGGCCCGGTATCACGACGTGCTTCCTCCACTCTTCAATCCCCCATTCGTCCTTCTCTGTGCCGTACTTCGCCGCGAATGGATTTTCACAATCAAGAAAGTAAATTATCTCGGGGGCGTCCTCGTTAATCATAAGATCCTTCGCCTTCGCGACCAAGGCCGCGAGACCCTTAAAGCCCAGGCCCTTTGTATTTTTCGCAATCCGCTTAACATCATCGTTGCCGAGCTCAAACAAATCTTTTATGACGGTGATACCGTTCTGGGAGAGAAGCGCGACCTTCTTATCCTTGACACCGTCCAACACCGTGACGGGCTCGTCCCGATAAAGGACGCCAGGTCTGCGATCCGTTTTGATCCAATTAGGGTCGTCGCGCTTTGTAGTCTTCTTCAAATCCCTGATCCTTTTGTAAACGAGATCAAGTTGGACGTTGATGTTATTCATATTACACTCTGTGTAATTGAATAACTCCAGACGCTCGCCCTTTGGGCCGTCGCCGCGATCAACAATTCCAGACCCCATCATCACTCGCGCCTCTTTCATGAATTTTACCGTGCGGAGCCACTTGAGATCGCGATACGATCCATCCGGATCGTACGAACCATCAGCGTTGCGCGGGAATCGCACTTGCTCTGTCGCGCCCTCGCGGTAGTCGCCGAAGAAACATTTCTTGTGCACCTCATCCCACCATGCAATCCCATCGAGGTACAGCGCCGGAAGGAAGAAGGAGATCCGCGTCGAAACAGTCGGGCACCGTCCCGTCCTCCAAAAAATCGGCTAAGTCGGGGGCCCGGCCGTCGAACAGATTAGGGTTCCCCTTGAGAAAGCGGATGATAACTTGCGTGGCAAAGCGATGGCGCGCCTGCGCCCACCGGCTGTTGGGGTCTTTATTGCCCGCTGGTCTCTTCTCAATGTTATTTATCTCGCGGACCATGTGCTGCTCGCAGGTGATGACGCCGGACCGGGTAACCGTGGGGCGGCCGTTCTTTAAGCAATGGCGGTTGATGACGAGCGCGGTCTCGGTGTAACTGAGACCGCGCTCGTGATTGTCCGCGACCATCTGCTGCTCAATGCTTCCGTCGGCGATGGATCTGGTACCCGCGTGATGTGCCCACGGCGCATCACACCCCTCCCCAAAAAGTATCGAGTGGTGCGTTTTTGCGATGACATTGAGAATCCGCTTTCGTTGGTTGACATTCACATTGAAAGCACGACGGATCACGGCCACCGTGCCGCCCTCGCCGTGCCACTCCTCGGGCGGCGAAGCGTCCAACATGGTCTGATAGTAAAGCGCCATGGCGCGCCACACCTTTTCATGCGACCAACCATTCACCGACGATTTAACAATCAGCTTCTGTTAGGGTCGGGGTGGCTTTCGCTTGTGGCTGTTCGGCGAGATGGGATTATATGCTCCGTCTTGCGTTGTACCTGTTGGCTTCCTCTTTGCATAAGGAAGTGCTCCCTCTCTTCCCCATTTCTTCTTCTCGAGCTGCTTGTGATCAGATGCAGCCTCGGCGGCAGCGGTCGCCACGGGAACGGCCTCAGCAGGAGAGGCCTCGGCGGTGTCATCCCCTGCGGCAATATCATACTCAGCCAAAACTGGATCTGGCGCTTCCTCTTTGCCCAAATTGAAAGGAGACGGAGCCTCAGTCAGAGAAGGCTCCGCATCAGAGACCAACGCTGTGGGCATGTTTGAAATTACTTAGTGAAGGGACATTATTTGCTGGCGATGACAGTTTGATTTTGAGATGAGTGTCTGGTGACCAGAGGGGAGATATTCTAATTTAGAATCTAATTTGAGTTTGAAAAGAGGGATTTCAAATGAGATTTACGTTCATTATTTAATTTAGATACACAGTTTTGTCAATCCTGATGCCCCATGGTGTTAGGCCACGATGTTTTGATTAGTGTATTTGTAGGACCCCCCCAGACCCTCTTTTTGACTATATAATGTCACCATGCTTAGAATATCACTATGACATTACTCTCTTGGCTTGTCACATGCCCCCACAAGCCTTTTACACATTACATGAAACGATTACTATCAATACCACCTATGAACGTTCATCAAGACGTCTTAGCTCGCTTAGCTTGGATTGCCGCTCTCTTTGTGCTCTTCTTCCTTCTCGTTGCCTTTGCCTCCTCAAGCTTGTTTTGTTTTTGACCCTTTTCTCGTCTGCAAGTCGGCCCCATCATCGACACACCGCTCCTGTTCCGCCGCCTCTCATCAATATACTTGTTGTCTGCCAACCTTCTGTCTGAATAACAATGTCAGCACACTGTTTTGGTTTGCACTTGTCCTCCTCTTGTTGTAGTTTTATCCGCAGCATAATATTAGCTCTCGACAGTATTCCAGGAAACCTGTTGTTCTTTGCAAAACAGCAGAGGCAATTCCTCTACCTCACTACTCTCTGTTTCTGGAGCATTAATTTCTTCATTGGAATACACACGAACCGCATCTCCACACACATATCCATGTTCATCAATGTACCTCTCAAGATTTACAAGGTGCTTCTTTGACGCACCCTCTGCATGTCCAATCACGTGTTGAAAAAACACACAGCAAGGTGCGCTGCAGTTATTGCAGGTCAAAACGTGACAAACTTTTGTCTAAATCAAGCCATTTCTGATCAGAAAATCTCTACCTTTTTTGCCTTCTCGTCGCTCTTCTTTTTCACTTTCTCTGCTTCTATTCAAACCCCCCTTAAATCTTCTAACTCTGCTACCAAGTCATCGCCATTTTCAAGCAGACGCTCACATTCCTCAGTTGTCAAGAACTCTTCCGCATAAGCATCAACACACGCCGAGGCAATAGCTTCCCCCAAACCATCGGCGCCGCGGTCATCGGCGCCGCAACGAGAACCCCCTGCAATCGTGGTGCCGAGGCGATAGCTTCCCCCGAACCATCGGCACGACGGAGAGCTTCCCCGGAACCATCGGCACCGCAACAAGAATCCCCTGCAATCACGGCGCCGAGTCGATAGCTTTCCCCGAACCATTGTCACCATGGAGAGCTTCCCCCGGGCCGCAGCGAGAATCCCCTGCAGTCGCGGCGCCAAGACGATAGCTTCCCCCGAACCATTAGCGCCGCGGCGAGCTTCCCCCGAGTCATTGGCGCCGCAACGATGATAACCCCCTGTAGTCACAATGCCGAGCCAATAGCTTGCCCCGTGTCATTGGCGCCATGAAGAGCCCCCTGCAATTACAGCAGCGGGGAAACATCACGACCTGAATCATCGGCGTTGCAAAGCACCGCAATGAGAGCGCCCTGTGATTGCGGCACTGAGGCTTTGAATTCCCCCAAACCATTGGCGTCGGAACAAAAACAAGATACACTTGCAAATTTTTATCACTAAAATTTTGGAGCTGCATTACCAAATCCAAGATTATCATTCCCAAAGCTACCCAAATATTGCTTTCGGATCCTTAGAAATCAAAGTTCTGCCATATGAGCTGTGATATGCATATCTGCGACTACAAATATCAGTTCCAAACCATTGGATGCAGAAGTGCAATGCATTACATATTCTGCGGCGGTTATGTTGGATTCACTTACTGAATATCCAACTCTTACATTATCTGCAAATTTACAAGATTGCACCAAATGTTGGATGATGCAAACTCTTGCAACTTGTGACATTTACGATGTCAGTTTTCAAAACACTGGATGTCATCATAAAATTGGGAGTTGAGACCAAAGCCTACAGAGTCCTACCCAACCAACAGAAGATCAAAAGCCAAGCCAAGTTTGGGATTCCCAGTATCAACTATCCTATATGTGATTTGTAATGCGGATCGAAAAGTGAAGTTAGTGTCTGACCAAAACTCCAGAGCTAAGTCTGAAACCTGAAATATCCTGGGAACAATTGTCAGACCTACGGCTATGCTATCTGCAGCCAGACTAGAGATCCAAAACCATCTTCTGTGTCTATCCACACTATGTGTTTCAGTCAGTCCCTCTGAACTTCATATTCAAATCAAAAACAACTTCGGCAGAGTCAGAACTACCCTGCTCACCTACCAACCTACCAACCTAAGGACCTACCAACCAACCAACTACCACCTACCAACCTTCTGACGTACCAACCTACTTTGCTAACTTAGCGATCCTCATAAGATTATTGCTGTTATCAATTTGATTTAAAATCAACTTTATGATTTAAAATTCAAAGCTAAGTTTGAAACTTCTATATCTCATGATCAATTTTCAGACCTGCGTCTATCAGAATCACATCTTCAAATATCAATAGATTTAAAATCAACTATCTGATTCAAATTCCAAAGCTAAGTCTGAAACGTCTACATCTTATGATCAATTTTCAGACCTGCTTACAGTAATACTATCTGTGGCCAGATTAGACCCAAATAAGTACTAATTTTAACTTGATCAACTGTTAGACCTGCGGCAACTCAGATAATAGTCCAAAACAAATCTCTATCTCTAGGATAAGTTCAGTTATTTTACGAAACTCAATTCTGAAAGAATTCCTCTCCGGGAATTATTTGAGATTTCAAACATCAAAGACTGAATCTTATAACTTTCAGATATTCTAATGAGGGCCGGGACACAACTGCGTTCCTCCAACTGATTCATTGACTTGGCTAAGAGAAATCTACCAAACAGTTTCAGACTACTTATAGATCGCACCAATTACTCTATCTTGGATCAAGTGCGCACAACCACAACAAGTAGTATACCATTCCTGGCTTGTCATTATTACCGTTTGATCCAATTGTAATTTATTATGTCGTGACCAAACTCTAAGTTGTCATTCGCCTAGACCATCCAAATATTGCTTCATAATTTTAAATTTTAGAGATCAAAGCTCTGTTGTGTACTAAGTAGCAATCTCCATATCTGCGGTTGCCTACCACAAGAATTTCGGATGTGACACTTAACCTAGATTAGATCCAAATAAACCAAGGTTTTTTCGGATTAAAATTTCCAGCCCTATTCAAAGTGCTAATCTTGGCCAAATGGTCACAGATCCAGTTTCAGCATCTGACAATACTTCAGATAATTTATTGGATAAATCCTGTCTAAGGATTGTATCGCCTCTGAGAGTTTTACTAAGCGTTGCAGCACCACTTCTACAGCTTACTATAATCAAATATTCAGCTACAATCAGTCTTGCACTGCAAAGATATATCTGATATAAGAGTTATCAAATGCTACTCTCCATCAGTTTTCAGAAATCTCAGCAGATTGTCACTTATACCATTGCCTCCAACCTTCTAAGAATAATTTGATTAGGTATTTCTGGCCATTAGCACCTTCCTATAACTGATTTGAGTCAGCCACCAATTTTAGAACCAAAGCTAAAGCTTAAGCCAGTGCCAGAGCTAAAGCTTACGCTCAAGCTACCAGCTCAAGCTACACCTCGTGACATAGTTGGTCCAAGCCAACCAAGCCTTTGCGGAATACCGATTATCAAACTATGAACAGCCTCTCTCAACTCCCAAAAATCTACTTCAAAGATCAAAAAATCAAAGTCTCAAAAATCGACAGCTCCAGCTGAAACAACTTCAGAGCTAGCCCAAGCCGTGTCTACGCCTACGCATATACATCTACATCCACTTGCACTTGCGACTATGTCCAATCTTAAATTCAAGACCTCATCCAGGCCCAAGCCCAAGCCTAACTCCAAGCCCAAGTCTAGGCTATGTATGCTTGAGCTAAATCTCAAGATAAAGCTCAAAGCTCAAACGCAAGCAAAAGTTGAACAAAAACCAAAGCTTAAGCTGAGGAAAAAGTTCTGAGCAAATCTCAAGCCATAGCTCAATCCTACACCCAAGCCAACACCTTTGCATGCTTCTACNCAAATCTCAAGCCATAGCTCAATCCTACACCCAAGCCAACACCTTTGCATGCTTCTACGCCTATATCTATGTCTGTAGAATTTCGCTCGCTTCTGATAGCATCAATCACAATATCTAAAGCTCTAAATTGAAGCTGCTGCAGAGCTAGCCCAAACCACGCCTACGCCTAAGTACTTACACCCGCATTCATGTTACCCCAAGACCCATGACTCAAGCTCAAGCGCAAGCTCAACCACATGCTCAATCTCAAGCTCAAACCACAGCTCAAACTACAGCTCAAACTAAGCTACAACCCCAAAATTAAGTTCAAGCTAAAACCCAAGCTAAAGCTAGATCTAAAGCTCACGCTAAAGCTAGATCTAAAACTCAAGCTGAAGCTCAAGTCCCAACTAAGCCCAAAGCTCGAGCTCAAACGCAAGCAAATATGCAAGTCAAGCTAAAGCTGAAGCCACAGCTAAAGCTCAAGCTGAAACTCAAAGTTACAGCTTAAGCTGAAGCACAAGCACAACCTCGAGACCCACGCTGACGCTTACGCTTGTGCCTCCACCTGTGCCTACGTCTAAGCCCACGCCTGCAGCTCAATCTGAAACCCAAGTTAAAACCTCAAGTTAAAGCCCAAACTAAAGCTAGATCTAAAACTCAAACTCAAGACAAAGCTCAAGTAGAAATAGTACCCCATAAATGTATAAGATCGCGAGATCCTAGGAAGTGGAGCTGACAAGGGTTGGAGGTAAGAAAGATTAAGCTCATAGGAGCTCATATTGGCTAAGGGACATGACGAGGGCCTAAGCTAATCGGCGATGAACCTAGGAGAAATATGTCTGTAAGTATGAGGGCATAATTGCGTAGGATCAACACAGGACCTACACACGTATGAGGGAACTAGATAGTTACCAGGAAGATGGCGGCCGAGGTAGTTGGATATCGGAGGGTAATTGATGAATATGATGGAGGAGGGATCTGTTGATCCCTCACTTCCTCTCACCTTGACGATAGATAACATGAATAACTAAAATCCCCCCGCGAGCGGCTCGCCTTTCTGCCGCGGGTAGGGGCTACGGCCTATCGAGGCGCTGTCATCATCATTACAATCTCTTGTAAACGACGGCGTAAAGGTATAGTGTTGCCTGTTTATGGCAATATGTTTGTAGTTCCTCAGACCCATTCGACTCTTTAAGAGCGACGGCGGGCAAGGGCGGTGAGACGGAGGTCGCGCCGGGGGGGAGCGTCGTTCGCAAAGGCTGCCCCGCGTGCGGAGGGTATTAAGTTGACAAACATGTGCACGCCGGCGGGACCACTCTCGTGTTTCCCTCGGCTCGTGTTTTGCTCGCGCGCTTGTCGATTTGTAATTAAAATGAAGTTAAGAGTTTAGTTTTGACGGATGAAATCTTTACTGGAAGTGAGGATTTGAAATGAAAACCCCACAAATACAACGACGGCGAGCTGTTATATAGCCCACCATTTAGCCTACAGGCGACCCAGGGGATCGTGAAGGGACTGTTGCCCTATGCAACTATACCCATCCGCTCCGGCGGAAGCCCCCAGCCGCGACTGTGGAGGACCGCGCAACGGTGAAGCGTGGGTCATTATCTGCGTCGTGATTCCCTTTTCCTTGGCCGAGGGGGGGAATGTTACGCACGAAGAAGGGTGAAATTAGCGCTATCATCCTCCGGTTCACCGCCGGTATAAACCCGAGATATGAGGCAGTCCGCTCCCTGGATTATTTTTATGAGACGACGGCCAAAGGAGGGCACGGGAATTTTATTGATATGTTCCCTACTGACCACACTATTTCCTTATTTGTTTCTTTGATAGCCAAAGAACAGGAGATATCCACACCAACATGGCAGCAGCAGCACCAGCAGCACCAGTTGATATCGCTCGGGCTTGCTTTGTCAGGCTCCGCTTTAAGGCGGCGGCCGCGGAGTGGCTCACCGACGAGGAGGACTTGGACTCCGTGGCGGAGTTGAAGGAGTTGGACAAACGGCGTGTTGGGCGCATTGTCGCCCGCATCGTCAAACCTGGGGGTACTCGCGACGGCGGGACTTGTCCCAATCATGGGATTTCTGTTTCCGAGCGCGCGGAGAATAACCTGGCCGTGGCGGCGCATCTCGCGCGCATGTGGGATCGTTGCCAGCGCCCATACACGATGGCTGATATCCATCTCGATGATACTTTTGATGTCGCGAAACGCCAAATGATATTGGAAGAGAAACACGACAACGATTCTTCGTTGTGTGTTCCTTATACCGATAAACAGCTGGCGGCCCGTAACTTTCTAGAGTTTTCAGAGGAGATGATCAAATTGATCAACAGGACCAGGCATGCCACTGGCATCCCTATTGGTTTTGTCTTGAGGCTGGGATTGCTTCCGAAGGCCCACGCGGAGGACCCGGCCACGGACTACATCACCCACGACAACGAGGCCTTCGCCCGCGCGCAGATAGTCAAGACGGCTCACGAGGACCGGAATAACCCGGCTACGATGGAGGAGGCAAAGAGTCGTAAGTGGACCCGTGTTGCTATTGAATGTAACAATGAGTGCTATGATAAATTGCACAAGATGTTGGGGGATACGTCGTGGTGGTCCCACGCCTCCAACAAGATGCAGCGCGACCGCGACGCCCGCGCCGTCTACCTCGCCATCCGGTACAATGTCTGCGGCGCCACCGCCAACAGCGACCTGAACCGCAAGAACCGCGCGGAGGCGGAGGCCGCCTGCTGGAATGGCGACCGGAGGGGCCATAATTTTGGTGATTTCATCAACAAGCTCCGCAAGTGCCGCAAGATCCAGGAGGGATTAGCGCTCGCGGAGCCAGATAAGTTTCACGCGTACACAGAGGATGAAATGATTACATTTTTGCGCCGTGGTATCCGTGCCCAAATCGCCAGGATTCCCGTGGCTACGGTCATGGCGACCGCTCACCTGCGCAATAGTTTTGAAGACGCCCAGGTGTATATTCAGGACCAGCTTAATCTTGAGAAGGAGCTGGATAAGCTGCCCGCTCCCCGCAGCGTCCACGAGACGGACAGTCAAGAAAGGGGCAGGCAACGCGATGGCGGCGGCAAGAAGAAGGGCGGCCGCAACCCCTGGGATAGGGCGGATGGCAGATGGGATCTCGATGGGATCAACAGTGGGAAGTATGATTCTCACCTTGACAAATTTTACATTAAGAATACCCGCTACACAGCCGAGGAGTGGAAGAAGTTGCACCCTATGATCCGGCGGAAGAAGTACCTTGCCACCCACAACCCTGATGGCTCTTTCAAGCAGGCCAGGGGTGGAGGCGGCGGCGATGGCGCTGGGAAGGGGAAGAAGCGCAAGCGCACCGTGGCCAGTCTGCGGGCGGAAATTGCTGAATTGAAGAAGAAGAACAAGACGCTGGAGGAGGCTGGCGCCGATTCAGATGAGGCAGATGATGATGAGGATGGGAAATCTAACGCGGGGAACCCCGCATTGAATCCCCATGGCGCCACCCGCCATAAGTTCAAAGGGAAGCCCAGATGAAGGTTTGGCAACCCCCCATCTGTTTGTATATCTGCTGTTCGGACCATGTATTTGCGTCCGCGTGCTGTTAAAGCTTTATCTGCCTCTGCATCTAACTCATTTGAAATCCCTTTTGAGGCCGACTCTCATGCAGATACTACATGTTTGGGAGGGGGTGCCCTCAAAATCTTGGACTATGACACTCCTGTACGAGTACAGGGGTATGATCCATCTCTTGGGGCGAGGGAATATCAGACCATTTCTGGAGGTTTAGTATATGTGCACCCTACTACACGGGTAAGGTATCATCTCATCATCCACCAGGCGATTCACATGCCGGAATTAGACCATCATCTACTGTGCCCAATGCAGTTGAGAGCTAATGGGGTCACGGTGAATGATTGCCTGCGAATATATTGCAAGGATCTCACCGAGGAATCACATGCCATTGTTGCAACCGATGAGTATGGGGATGAAGTTATTCTTCCTTTTTATTTGCGTGGCGTGACGTCTTATTTTAACACTGAACCTCTTTCCCGCGAGGAATTTGAGCGTCACGACTACATTAGGGTGGAGTTGACGAGTCAGCATTTGACTTGGGATCCATCTTCACCAGTTTATGAGGACCAGGAGAACAACGTTGCTTCTGGCAGGGTTGATCTTTCCGCCAGGAACTCCACATCAAGGGGACCGTTGACGGTGATAAATTCTGTCACCACGTCGTCAAGTATTTGTGCTGTGGATGTCATGGCGGACGATAATTTTGGAAGCATTTTGCAGTCAAAGGTCAATGTGTCTTCTGTTGAGTGTGATCGTGTTATTTCTGAGGCTATCAGCCGCGAAACTAACCCTGCATCCAATGAGGACGTTGATCCTGAATTATTTGATGAAGATTTTGATACAGATATGAACGAGATGCTGAAGAACAATGGGGACATGGTTTCTATGCGCCGCAAGATGGTAGACTCCGCGACTCTTGCAGATCGCTGGGGTATTGACCCTCTCAAGGCCAAGAACACTATTAACAAGACCACTCAGCGAGGCGTGCGGACCTGTCTGCACCCTTCGCTGAACAGGAGATTCCCTACAAACGACAGGATGTTAAGGTATGAGAGATTGCCACATACTTTATTTTCTGATACGATGTTTTCTGCCGTGAAATCAAAGAGCGGGAACAAATGTGCGCAAGCGTACTGTACCTCCTATGGTTGGTCACGCATGTACCCAATGGAATCAAAGAGTCAGGCCCATGAGTCTCTCTCCTTGCTTTTCCAGCGGGATGGCGTGCCCCCTAGGATGGTCATTGATGGCTCTAAGGAGCAAGGGATGGGAAAATTCAAACGTAAGTGTCGAGAGGCGGATTGTCATCTCGTTGAGACCGAACCTTACTCGCCCTGGATGCAAGCGGCGGAGGGCTGCAATAAGCACTGCAAGCAGGGATCTGCCAGGAAGATGATGGCTTCAGGGGCCCCAAAGGCACTCTGGGATCATTTTCTTGAATTGGAGGCGCTTGTTTGCTCGCACACTTCTTTGTATATTTATGGTTTGAGGGGACAGGTCCCTGAAACCATTTTGAAAGGGAATACTGCTGACATAAGTTTTATTTGTGAGTTTAAAGCTCTTCAATGGGTTATGCGTTATGAACCAAAGCAGTCATACCCCAAGGCAAAGGTAAAAATAGGGCGCTATCTAGGGCCCGCTATTGGCGTTGAGAGCGCGCTCACTCACGAAGTTTTGATCCCTAATGGGGATTACGCATGTCGTTCGTTTATCCGTGCATGGACCCCAAAAGAGGAGGCTAATCAAGATCTACTGGCGGTCCGCGAGTCGTTTATGAAACGTGTCCATGACGCGCTGGGCCCTGCCTGTACAGCTAATAATTTTGCCGCTGAAGAGATTAGACCAGAGTTTGAATTTTATGCAGATCAGGACGAGACTGCGTTTGAGGGGACGCCGGATGAACCCTTGCCTGCTACACCAGAGGCAGGGGATGATTACGTAGGCGCACGTGTAACTTTGCCCAGGGGCGACAGTGAAGCCATGGGCAACATCATCAAGCACACGCGCGATAATGATGGGAACGCTCTGGGGAGGGCGCACCAGAATCCTAAGATCGGAACAGCGTCGTGTAG
>JALLOW010001970.1:0-13565 GCA_036939715.1 Shionodiscus oestrupii
CCAAAAATGTATGTCGCTGGCCATAGTGCTGACAAGTAACATGGCAAGGAATGTCCACAGAATGTCTGAAAGATCACGTCTTGTTGCGTTAGTATGTACCTGAGCTAACCAAAATAAGCCTAGCCAAGACTACGAATTGGTCAGTGACAGCTGACCTGACGTGTTCAAATATATCCATCAGAATAAGAAAGAAGCGATAACCCTGTTAATCCAATACCTGATAGGAACTACGTGATAAAGACAACTGAAGATTCCAAAATTCGAACCACGACATCGTCGTAAACTTCTCCAGGTGTCTAGAGTTAGTTCAATGTGTTTCTCGAACTTAGATTTAAGCTAAATTAAAAATCTATTTCTAAATAATCAGCAGACAATCCGATTATGACTCAATTTTAGGAAGTTCGTATCCCAAGTGGCTGAGTGGTTTGGGTCCAGGGGCTAGAGTTGGGAATCATGGATTCGAGGCCCGTGTATTCCCGCATTAGCTACTGCTTTTGTGGAGTCGCTAGCAGATGGCTATCTGGCACGTGCTTTTTTCTCGTCCGGGGGTGTACGAACCCGCATACCGTATGATTCCTATGAACCGACAGGCAATTCCTTTCTTGGGATTGGGGAATCAGGCGCGCCGGCCTACAGCTTAATGAAGCCGCTTGATTCAGTACAAATATGCATATCATCTGGGAACCCTGATTAAAACAGCCCGACCGAACTGACAGGGTACTGTACCTAGAGCCTCTTTTCAAATAGGCCCAGTCTGTAGGGGGCAAGTACTACTTGCCCCCAACCTATAAATAAACGGACAAGTCTTGCTCAAAAGTTGGCAGCTTGGGCGGCTAGGGAATTGAGCCCTCCTTTCGTGTCACCGTCAAGCAGCTATGAGCCGCCTACTGACCCCTTTGTGGGGTAAAAACAGATGCCTACCGTGGGGGTTTGCTAGTGGGGCTATAGGATTCCACAAATAGCTCGACCACACAGTTCAAGTAACCGGAAAGGTTAACAAGTGCCCTGCGTACCTAACCCGGGCAGACGCGCTGGCCTGTGGGTAAACTGCACACCATGACAGCAACTGTGGCTGAGGTAGATTGAATATCTACTTTGCTTAAGGTTTCACGGGGGGTGACAGAGTATACCTGCTCTGTTGGGACCATACAAGGTCCCTAGGCAGCTATTGGTCATTCCGACCAAGAGCTGCCTAACCTTCGGCTTATCCTACCGCCGGCGCCGCCGCCGCCGCCATGGCGTCCGGCCCTCTGTGAATGCATCCGAAAACCTCTCCTGGACGTGCTCCGACCTCGACAACATCATCCTGAAACACCCTGCCTCCCGATCCCCGCTTCCCCGGCCGCTTTCCACAATCCTCGACGACGCCACCGCCGCCGCCGCTGCTCAACGACGCCGGCGCCGTCGCCATCGTCAACACCGCCGCCACTGCCAACACCCTTGCTGCGACCGACATCGTCGCTGGCGCTCGCGAACGCCTACATCGCGATCTGCATCACGATCATCCCACCGCCGCCGCCTTCTTCGACACCTACACCGCCGCAAGCCCGATACGGAAAACATGCTGAGGATTTCTGCTGACCGTCCACCCATCAGTGCACGGACACATGAACGTGCGCGTTCCCTACCCGCGGATCTCGAATCAGCACGAATGCCCGCTCCCCTGCGCCATCGCGGTACCACAACAACCTCGACTCGCACTACAACCAATCGACACAGTTGCAACTTTGACATGAACGAGTGCGCCACTGTGGAGGGAGCGGGAATTAGCAAAAATCCTCGATCGCCCTGCCTGAGGAATGACTTACTTGCACACGCAACAAAATCTCCACCACAGATCAGCTACTTTGAACAGCGGAAATGCCCCATGTCAGAAATTACTCCTGCGCGCACCAAAACCACAGCTACTTCCTTTGATCTCTGTGCGGCCCATGAAACTACTGTTCCTGCCATCAATTGTGCTGATGATGGTCCTGCATTGGAACGCGCCTCTACAACCGCGCATGTTAACACCAACGACGCAACCACATGTGCTGACACTGCATCTGCTACATCCTCCTGCGATGAAATGATCACCGTTAATGGCACCCATGCCTCCACCCCTCCAGCAAAGATGTCTACCATTGCACCCACCATTGAAATGAAAAAACTTGTCACAATGGCTGCCTCCCTCGACCTCTGTGCGGTCTATGATTCTGTCACCCCTGCCATGGATTGCGTCGACGGCGGAGTCGACCCGGAAGGTGTCTCTTCAACCAAGAATGTCGATGTCAGCGAAACAACCCCCACAAATTCCAGTACTGTCTTGTCTACCTTTCCCGGAGAAGAAATGGTTGCCGTCACTGACGCCCATGCTACTGCCTCCCCAGCAAATACCCTCGTCAGTGCAGTCACTACCGAGATGAGGAACTCCATCACAACAACGTCCGCCCCCAATCTCTGCGCGGCATGCAACACATCTGGATCTGTTCTGGAAGGCGCTATTACAATCACGCACGCCAATACCAAGTATGCAACCCCTGCAAATGCTAATACTTCCCCTACTGCACCCTCTGGCGACAAAATGGTCACTGTTGCCGGCATTCAAGCTTCCACCTCCTCAACTAAGGTCTCCACCAGCGCACCCGACATTGAAATGGCACTCCCTGTCACAACACTTGCAACCCGCAACATGATTGCCATGACACCCAACAAAACAACCATAAACTCTGACTTGACTCCGAACATCCCAGCTAATGTCCTAGAGACCACTCTGCGTGCTGAGCATGTCACCACACTTGCACATGAGGGCATCAATACTGGAGCTAATGCACCTACCACCGATGTACACGCATCTGCCAACACCCTCACGAACAGGACCTCTGATCTCAACAACGTGTCCCGTACCACTCTCAATTAATCCATCAATGACGGAACTACTTACTTTGGAAAACTCCCCCCCAACCACCCCTGCCGCTACCCCTACACCTGACAGTGCCTTTGATGTTTCATCAATCAACACCAGTCTCAACAATGATTTTTCTCACATGTGCCCTGAAACTGGAAAGCCCAACCAATTCCACTCCAATTCTGCAAAGGAACCGATGCCCCCATCGCATCCTACTCTGGCTCACCTGAACAATCCTCCCGTCAAGGACTTAATTCAAGATTTCAACTTCAACAATGAATCACACGCCATCAATCAATCCGACCATCCAGGGGCCACACCTATGATTGAAAGAGCATTCTCGGAAGCCGAATACACCCTCAACATTGCAGTCAAGGAATTCTGCCAAGCCGCATCTTCACTAGAAGCTCACGATGAAACGGGAAGTATGAAATCTGACAACTACAGTCGCCATTCTGAGTTGTCTATGTTTGCGGAACACTTACTGACTGAGAGGATTATGGAGCTGGGAAATGATCCCGACGAAAATATCATCCACTTTGGACCAGATCCACAGGCCAACGATGACCGTAACACCCCCAATCTCGATAACCCAAGTCTTCAAGGGGAAGAACACATGGATTCAAAAGAACACCCAGATCCTAAAACGTCCAAGACTACTAACCTTCCATCATTCACATCCAGACCCTACACTTCAAGCTCTGATGATGACTCCATCCCTGATCTGAATCCACCATGCGGTTCCCCTGAGTCAAGCAATGAAGAAGACGCTCCCCCTACACTCCTGCCCCGACTCTACAACTCAGATTCTGACGAATCTTCCTTGTCAAATGATGAAGAAACCATCGAAATTGATCAATCGTCAGTCAAGGCCGAGAATAATTACTCACCGACAGCTCAACTCAAACGAATGCTCGGTCTCGACTGGGACACTAATGAATTAGAATTCCAAAGTTTTTGGCGCTATCATCAAGGCAAGTTGACTTATGAAGCAAGTGATCTCCCACGTCATTCAGCCATCCTGTATGTACATGAAGAAGGAAACATCTACAAGCAAAAAGAAGGTTTCTGTTTCTCACTCCCTGGTGAAAAAGGGGAATTCGCCGAAGTTATTGTACTCGATCAAATGATGGAGAGAGTAGCAATGACTTATCCATACTTCGCACTTCCAGGGAAACAAATCAGCCTAGACGAAACGAATGAGACAATTACCACAACCGAGTGGAAATGCACCAAAGACCCATGGATGTTGTACAAAATAAAGGACGGTGAGACTACGGTATATGCCCCTGGACACAAGGGGCTTTTCTGGAGACAAGGCTACGCGGTTGCCCCGAGCACCGCGATCCCGGCGCTTGTGAACAGTACTGCTGGAGATGGAATTTGGTTGATTCAACCTTTCTGCCCAAGGAAGAACCTGATAGCGCTACACGAAGAATCCATTGGCAATCCCCGCGACACCAGCCTCGGCCAGACTTTCAGCAGAACCAACAGGAGCACTTTCAATGATTACCTCATCTCCCTTGTAACCAATCCCACCGGAATTTCCACCTCTGACACCGCACACAGAGAATGTGCCGCTTCTCACACAGAAGGCACGCCTGGCCATGAAGAGGCATCTGATCCTTCAGGAATCGGGTGCGACACCACTAACCCCTTCCCAACTGAGCAAACTACAGATAATAACCCAAACGAAGAGCCAGAAACAAGAGACAACCAACTCTCGGGAACTGAACAGGATGGCCAACCAACAATCGATGCTGAACCAACATGGAGTTATCACAGGGAGGAGGACCAACTGTACTCATCACATAGTGGCGTCATAGAAATACATGTACGAGAGGACCCTCACACAAATAACTACATGGGAACAACAACAACAAGTTCTCTACCAGCCAACACCAAATCAGCAGTCATAACACGCATTGGAGATAACGTGGTCAGGATGGATCAACCCGAGCCAACGTACGTCCACACAGGTCGGGCGACTGGTGAACTGACCAGAGAAGAACATGAGAATGTGCAAATCTCCGAGAGTACGGACCAAGTCTCAGAGCTGCCTAACACACCGCGCACTGAAGGAGGGAATGAATCATCTTTCCTCACTCACGAGATCTCACAATGGCGGTACTCCCCCATGACAAATTCTGTGTACACGAGAGTCGGAGATGCCTATTACGTGTACCATCATCAGGAAGCGGATCTCTACAAACTGATGGGACGTGGGAGCCTCCCCAGTGACACCATCCCGACTGAAGCAACCCCTACGTCAAGGAAGAACGTCATTAAAAGAGTACAGGCTACATTGACGTGGTATCACTCTAAATCCACCACTCAGATATACAAGAGCACGAGCGAAAGTGACGAAATCATCTATCAAATCTATTCCAGAGTTGAGATCTCCATCTCCGAGGAAACGTATGAACTGGATGCCTCTTTAGGTTCGACCTCGATACTACCAATGGATAGCTGTGAAGTACAGGTGTTAATGATTGACGGAAACAAGATCCAGCTGAAACCAGACGATCCATCTGATGATGACAGCACAGTAACGCAAGATCTCGATGACACCAACCGTGGAGTAGAGCAATCTGACTCCAAATCCTGTCCGTCAAGGAACTCTGGATCTCCCTCTATTCACCATGATCAGGATAATCCAAAACTCCAAGAGTCTCTACCAACTGATGGAACGGGCAATCTTCCGGTCTCCCCCATCGCTATCAACGTAAATGTCGACACCCTGCTTCATGACAAGACAAATGATGAGCACCAAACCCAAGAAAAAACTGACGAATTAGAAAAAGATGATGATACCACCCACTTCGACGCTACCAATGCCACTGCAGACGCTAGCCATGAAGATCCCCAGACTAAGTCTACTCCTCCTGCAGAAGGAACCACAATTACAAGTACCACGGCCTACAAAGATACCCCTCAAGAGGAAGAAAACAACCCCATCTTCAACCAAACAAAAAATACCTCAGATGATGCGATCACTACTCCCAATACCTCATCTGATGCTTGTACAACTAAGATTGATAAAAAGGTTATCCAGCACACCGAGGAACACAAGGATCACCCTATCAAGATGCCGGAATTCTCCTCCATGACTCACATTGAATCAAGCAACTCGTCCAATTCTCCCAGTGAAGAAGACAACATGTCCCTGAACACCCAAGACCAACCAGACTCCTCAACCGAAGAACTAGACGGCGACGCCTCAATGGAGCATGAAGATCCAGCCCAACCAAGAAGAAACACTCCCTCATCAACCGATAACTCTAAATCTATGTCATGCACCGATCCAGATGAATCCAGATCCAATAATTCCAATGTATCAAATAACTCACACCATGAGTCGGAAGATCCCTCCTCCAGCACCCAAAGCCGGAATGACGAGGATGAACACGACCCCCCGACAGCGGAACTGGATACCATGGCAATGATCAGAGCAGTTGACAGGCTCTTTCATTCTGTCTCAGACCAAAACATCACAGTAGGACAATTCGTTCAGAAGTTCACCCAACAGCAAGGATTATCAGAATGCTCCAAAAACCTCAAAGGCCTCATCAAATACAGAGTAGCTGAATTAAATGCAAACAACCCATGCATTAATGATGAACTTTACAAGGATGAGGATCCAGATACTCAATCAAATGAACCCTCCAACCAGAAACCACTACTCGGCAAGCGCAAATATGGTAGCGAAAAGATGCGAGAGATGCAAGTGGAGAACCAAAGTGACGCATCCGAAGATGAATCTGTGACGACATTCCACCAAGGGAGTGTGGTACAATACACGGATGGCTACAATACACACGACGCAATTGTCATCGGCATTCGCAGCAACAGGGTGCACGTGAGGTATCTCAACGAGGAAGGAAGTGGTGGAACGAAAACAGAAATGGTGCCATTTAGTAAACTCTCTCTTTACACGTTCAAAGAAGCTCAACAAATCTATAAGGGTGAAGTTAAAGCCAGCCTCCAGAAACCCCGCAGAAAAGAAACACGTGTAATTCAGGAAGGAGAGTATGAACCCCCACCACCACCGTTCCCATGCCTTCCCGAAACCAGCATCCTGACAGAACACCGAGTAACTAGAGGATACAAACATGAACTATTAATCAGCAAGGACGGATTAGATGACCTAACGATGATAATAAAGGGCGGAACCATCAAAGCCACCAAGCTTACCAAATCAAAACAATCCAAGATAGCTCTCCTTGACATGATGTCCGAAATTGTCAAACCGGCCTTTTACAAACTCGTCTCAAAAATCAAGGTCTCTCTGTGCAAAGCTACCAACAATGAAATATCCTTCACACTAGAAGTCACAGGAAGCAGTGTGCTAGGCCAGCTCAACGAACATGATGAAAACATTTTTGGCATAAAAATGAGTCAGCAATTTGACCATTTCACGGACAGTGATAAAGCACTTGTGCTGTACAAGCAATCTTTTACTAAAACTCAAGTAACCAAACTCGAAGTGCGTTTAGAAACAGACAAGTGTGAAATCACCAAGGGAAAATCGCCAATAGCAACTGACTGTACACCCTGCTCAAGCAATGTGATAGCAATAAAAACACTGAATAAATCCCAAGGTACATTCATAGCCCTAGAGCAGAGCAACGTGACAGAAAATCAACGAACTCTCCTGGATCGTTCGAACTCGTACTTCCAGAAGAAAAGAATGCAACAAGCTAAAAAGGCCACTGAAAACCGAATAGACTTTGAACAGTGCCCAGAACTGATCGCGAACCCAATCAAACCTGATTACAGTCATGAAAAATTGAGCATCTCCATGAAGCTTGTTTCAAAAGGCCCACCAGGCCCATATCCTACTACAAAGCCACCGGCCTGCAATTTCAACTGCGAGCGCCCTATCACCCTCAAAAAGGTCAAAGAGTTAATAGAACAAGGTACAATGGTAAAACACATTGACGGTAGCTTCCTCAACCCAGAACCACCTTCTAAGAATCTCAAGACATTCCAACTCAAGAATGACGAACACTTTTGCCAAATAATTGCGCTAGGAAATGATTCAACTAGACTAGGCTCAACCAGACTAGGCGACTACTTTTCTAAAATTGAATATGAAGTGTCGTGCGAATATGGAGTATACACCATCATTGACCCAGAAGGAAATAGAGAGGCATCACTTGATTTTTTAGTGGACGTTAGATACAACAGTGGTTTAGTACAGACAGTCCCAGCAGGTACGATTAGGATGATTGACTACAATGCTCCCAGAGAGAAGAGATCGCGCCGGAGACAACGGATGGTTGAAGCACACGATCTAGAGGACTCAAGTGAGGATGAAGGAGAGATTAGCAATCCCCGCAACAGGCGAAGCAGCGACCTCCTCTTTTCAACTACCACAGACATATGCCGCCCAGCCCCCACAGATTCAAACACAGATGGCAGTGCAACCAATACAGCCAGAACTACGGTTGACAGCACCTTGACGATGACTGAAGACCGACTAGACGTTGATGAATGTGACAAAACAATGAATATCCTCAACAATACAATCAAAGAATTGCAAAAACTGATGGTGACAACCAGATCACAACTAAAATATCTGCCGCCAGAGAAACCTTCCAAAGGGCACTTTCTCTCCTTTGACATGGGACAGGAACCTTGCACGATCGATTGTGAGCCTGAACGCTCCGATGATGAGCTACCACTGCAACTGAGAGGGGGGGGACTAGAAGGAAATGAGGATTGTGATGGATTAGATACTAAGTCAAACACCGTCAGTAATCCCTACGCCTCTCAAACACCCAAATCATTAAAATATCAAGGGGACGAACATGGAACTATTACACTCGTTGAGCACCACAAGACCGGCTCTCTATTTGTACGTGACCCGAACGGCTACCCATCAAGAAGATTTTGCGAACTACTGACTGCAAAGCCTGAATCCATCATTGAATCTGACATCAAGAAGCTCACCCACTTCGAGCAACGGAGACTTGCTGCGAGCCTGTTGTCCAAGAGACTCGACGAACAAGGTCCTGAATACGATCACAACAACCCCGATCACAGGAAACTAGTAGAGCAACATATAATGTTCCTTATGCCATGGCATCTTCCGTCTGTCATACTAGGGGACGCTGACCACGAGGAGTACCTACAAGCAGCTACTCGAGCGAACAGATCAAGCAAAAGGAGCATGGACCCGACAGTTATTACTCCATTCGATCTGACCACAACGTGCACATTTGATGAATATCCAAAAGATGACTCAAGGAATGGTGAATGCGACTGCATAAAATTCTTTCTCTCAATGTTTACGAAAGGAGGAGACAAGATATTTGATCAACACTTCAAGGACATGCCGACTCCACAACTAACATATCTGAATCGGATCCCAGGAAAAATGATTGAATTCCTCAGAGACGCGTACCCAGATATCATTGTCGCTGCACCAAAAGTCTTGGTCAAACAAGATGTTGATGACTTACCCTGTTTCGAATTCCAGGAAGGAGACGAAAGGATGGTAGCCTATGCACCCTCGATCCCACTCAAGCTAGATAAGAATGCACTTGATAATCTATCCACAGCAGACCGATACACCACCATTTCGACGAAACTACGGCGGCTTCTTCGCACAATCACCCCAAACAGTGTAGAACAGGTTCACTCGCTTATTATGTCAGAGAACTACAGCAAACAATGCAGCATGTTCTTCCGAGCTGGAGAACTTATCAGATTCTTGGCCGGACGCGAGGTGGCCTCAGGCTTCATCACTGATCTGTTTTATAATGGCAACAAAGACATGGGGAGGGAACTCAAGATTAGACGCCAACGACCGCCCTACTCCTATCCTCCTGAGGATCGTGGTGAATCGCCACCTGCAAACGTAGTGGCAATACCCACTACAAATCCGCCTCCGTGTGACTACCGACCAACAGGAAATTCAACACGAAATAACAATGAATTGCAAAGCCAACACACCAAGGAATCTCCAAGGCTGATGGACAGACCTAATCTGCAATATACACTTGACTACCAACCAAGGCGGAATGACAGTGAACTTCAGACTCGACGTACGAGGCAACCCATGAGGACAGATCAGTCAAACCCACTGTTCGGAACATTGCCCCAAAACTCCCGAGAGACCACAATGAGTTGGACAGTACCTGGCCATGACGACCCCTCGGAAGAAGAAGAAACAGTATATGAAGTATCATGCACATTTCCCATCCAAACCAGTCACGCTGACCCAGGTCATTATGTAAGAAAGATGTCGGGTACCCTATTTTTGTGTGTCGGTGGTTTTCTCGTACGAGAAATTGCCCGCCAACGATGTCCTGGAAACATCCCTCCCAAGGACAGACAGTCAAAAATACTTTGCAGACAAGATGATGTTACTTACTCGGATGCCCCAAACTACTCGTGGTTGAATACTGGCCCTCCAAATAGTCAGAAGGCATCTGTAAGTTTCCGGGTCATCACAAAATTCAAATTAACGACACTCGACTGTGTCTCAGGTCTCCCAGGGTCAAATGCGAGTCAAGGTCTGGCGGAAGTGATTGAACAATGTAACCCCTCGGCCAGACTTACCGTCAAAAAACACTCGGTTGCCAGACTTATCCAGGTGGCTCTGTTGATAGGTAGCAGCATGTCAGATGATCGCAAACAAATAAATGTGGAAATGCAGGAAAGAATTCACGAAATTCACCTTGACAGTGAGAGAGCTACAGATGACGTACCCGAAATACTTGTTGAGTATGCAGATGTCACGACGAGAGATTTAGGTGATGGATATGAAAGAACATCAGGCTATGTTATATATGCAGACAGAAGCGTAGCATCACTAGTCACTGAATACATTACCAAACTGAAAAAGGAGGAGGCTTCCTTGTATCCAGCAACGTCCACGTACACCTTCATGAGTCTTACCAATGAGGAGGATACGTGTTATGCAATTCAAATGCAATCGGCATACTATGCAGGAAGAGTGCAATTCGCTGCCCGACGCACCCCAGGGGATGAGAGCGGAAACATCTTCAAATACGTGGTAAAAGGCACCAACAAGACAATTCAACAGCTGATTCTGAGTTTAGACTCCATTTCCAGCGACTCGAATGGAAAGCCAATTGCTAATCCGATAAAGAAGATAACTCCAGGAAGATCAAGAAATACGATAATTATTGAGACGGATCGGGAAGGTGAAGAAGAAGTAAAAGCCATGGCAATGCATGGGGTGCTTAAGAGCGTCTTCACAAGCATTCACGACTCATGGAGCAAGACATACTTCTCAAGTGAACCCCTCCCAGTGCGTTCAGTTCCCACCCCCGTGCGGATCAGCGCACCCACAGTCAGCATGTCTGAACTGGCATGGAAAACCGTCAGATCCCGCAGAAAGCAAAGTCCAGATGTAACCTCAACATCAACCACTAGGACAAAACATGCAAGAAGTTCCAAAGCACCGACAATCCGAAACATGGTGCCAGCACGTGAGACATCCAGTTTGCCCGCGAGACACCGCCCCAAGCCCAAGACCTCTGGTAATGAATCCAACAGCGGATACAATTCATCCTCGTCTCTATCAAGCAAATCAACCGAGACTAAATACAGCCAGAAAACTCACAATGCTTTTGAGATGGGAAACTATAGCAGCAGCTTTCACCCGATAAGGGACATTCGCCGATCACCATCTGCGAACTCCTGGTCAAAGGGCCGCCTGAGACAGAGAAACCCTTTTGCTGAACATAATGAACTTCCCGAAGCCAATGCAGAACAAGAAGAAGCTCCGCTAACGATGGCACGGCAAACCAATACTTCCTGTTCTTACGACTCCAAAAATACGAAGCTGAGGCCAGGGACCAACCTCAGACCACCGACTCCAACATTACCACCTCCACCCGATGCGTCTTCCCAGCCAATTGAACCGCCAGGCACATCGCCTTACTCAACCGCGATTAAAAAAGATCTTGTCAGGCATTCTCCCTCAACAGGCAATGTGATAGACCTTAAATCAAGGACGAAAAAGTCAAAAAACGAAGAATCGAAGCTGATTACTCCCGCCAACAATCCCACTGAGTGCAGTACCAGTAATGAGGTAGAGAAGACTGCGGGAGCCAAGAAAGAGAACTCACCAAACCTCTCTGCATCACAACCAGCAAATCAAACGCCCAACGTTGAAGATTCTGAGACCACTCATACTGCACAGGGCACCGCAACAACACACGCATCAAAATCCAAGTCTGCTCCAAGTCAAACTCCCCGAAAGGGCAAATCAACTCCAAGCAATGTTAAAGACAAGAAGCATCCTCCGAAGAATGCTACAGTACCCAAAGAAACGGGCAAATCAACTCCAAGCAACGTTAGTGAGAAGAAGCATCCTGCGAAGAATACAACAGCACCCAAAGAAACACCAGCCATTGCACACACCAAATCAAAACCAAAGACCCCCTCGAGCCAAACCTCCCAAAAGGAAGCCTCAACAACCCTTGACGACAAGACAGAGACCTTAGAACCTGAACCCGATACCTCGCGTGGACTCCTGTCGAAACAACCATCAAAAATGAACATAGTGGTAATGGACATACGAACAGAGAAGGAAACGAATGTGTGCATTAGCCCAAATGATCGCCCAATGATGGTGATGTACAAGGCACGACAGTTGATTGGAGCTACAGATGCCGACGGAAGGACTTTGTGGCTAGGTAGGAAGGAGCTGAAGAAGAATAGGGTTATGAAGACAATAACAAAACGGGCTAAGGGAGAAATAGTTCAACCTCCGTTACTCCACATGTATCCAGTCCCCGATCAGAACAACCCAATTGAACCAGATAGCACCACATCAACTGATAGCAGCTACAGTTCTTATCAGGAACGGATTAATCTGGCTGAAGAACGTCTCCAGAGAAACAGGAAGGCTAACAAGAAGTCAAGAAAGAAAAAACAAAACAAGACAGAATTAGAGCAGGAGTCAGTTACAGAAGCCATAACTCGGAATGCAACCAAACATCAAAAAATGATTGCAGCTTATGCAACGTCGAAGTCATCTACACCAAGTTCAGCAACAGAAGGAAACAGGTCATCTGCGAAGTCAGGACGAAACCAAACTCTTCGTACCCCACCCAGCAGCCAACGAAGCAAAGCCAACAAACAAAAACCCAAGTCGGCATCTGAAACCAAAAGTAGAAAAAAGCAGAAACAGTGCACTAATGCTAAAGAACAGAAAGATGAACGAATTGAAAATCCCAGTGAGACACAGAATAACAATGGCAATGAAGCGAATCCTGATGAAAACATGCGTTACAAGGCTAAAGACCAGAATGACGAACAATTTGAAAGTAATGAGATACAGAACAATGGGGGCGATGAAACAAGCCCTGATGAGAAAACCAACCGGTTTGTGCTTTAGATATTGAACAATAGCACCACTAAGTTAGTCCCAATATAATTAACTGCATATAGAATATGATAGACTTACGAAAGCAAAAGATACACCCGCACCTGCTGACCCACCATGGCGATAGCATCAGTACACAACCAGCTAAGGGGCACGAACAATTTGGACTTCAGAATGCGAATGGAATCGTCAGTGGTGACGATCCAGCCTTTGATGTGATAGAAGCAGCATCCGAATTGAACTTGGGGATTTTTGGAGTAACAGAGCCCAACGTTGCAATGACCATGGAACGAAAGACACACATCGACG
>JALLOW010001986.1:0-10885 GCA_036939715.1 Shionodiscus oestrupii
GGGTCTCTGTTTTGAGCCCCGAGAATCAGTATTGTACCTTAAGTTGACCACTTCTGGTAATCTATATCATAGTCCAATACTTAGGTAAATTACTACTGTAGTAGGCGTAGGGATTTACTTAGCAGTTGCATGATTGCCTCTATTAGCATCTAAAACATATGGCACATCTAGGAGAATGGTGTGTTGGTCCCCAAAAATGACGGAGCATGGTTGAACTCGATGCTCTAAATCCACTGCCGCCGTCACCGTCGCTCTTGCAATCGTTCCTCTGGCACGTATGTATTGGCCTTATTGATCAAGACTTGAACTTTGGTGACATTGGAAAGCGTAAGGATTGGCAGAGAGGGATTTATGGTATCCGCAATGTTTTCTGCAGGATTTTGAATCACGTCCCACAGAAGACTTGCTTGATATAGGAATGTTAGCGCCCAGGTGATATGTATATACCGACACAGTACTGGCGCAAAAATACCGGTGTGCCAGCAATGTACGTCAATTCAATACTGACACGCTATCAACATACATCAAACACTGTGCTAATGTGAAAATATTGGTGCGCAGGAGGTGTTGGTGAAGGTATTCGTGAAGTTACTTGTAGAGGCTGGCAAAGGAATTCGCAGAGGGATTTGTAAAGGAATTCTTTGTCTATTTGGTATTTTGACCTTTTGGTCTTTGTTGCTTTTGATCTTGTTGTGACAACTACGCTTGCGCCAAGTATGCGCGGCCATGACACTCGTGCTGAGTGACGCCTCTCTCCTCCAAATTGAGTTCTCAGTGTCTCTGATGGCCCGTGCCGCCGCAGCCACCACATCATCGCTTGCGTGGTGCGTGGTGCAGCAAGGAGCAGCCGGACAAGGTGGGCATCAGCTGGCGAACGAGTTAGCGGCAGCAGAGCAACACCGCTGGCGTCGAGTAGGGCTTGGCCACCACCATGCTTGCTTACTAAACTCTCATAGATTAGTTTTTAGAAATTAAAACATAAGCATCGAAACTACTAAAGAGTACATATGTAGACGGTTTTACCTGTGATGAAGATTTCTAAATGTCTAACTACTGCTTTGAAGTAGCTAGTGCTCTTTATACCAGCTACCTCTACTTTACCACAGGGCTCCAGTGTCATAGCATGTTATATATTGCTATATACACGGATTCCCGGATATGATACACGAACCCTGATCGCATGATAAACGGCAAACCGCCAATGGCAATCTGCAATAAGGAACAACAACTGCAACCAGACGGACGCCGGCAACCACGCACAACCACCATTGCAACGACGACGACAATGGTTGCTGCTCTCGTTCTTTTTTCATCACCTTGATTACCTAACATGTAACGATCAACTTGTGCGCAATTATTCCGGCCTGCGCTGCTGCCATGTCTACAATTGCTACTATGGTTTGGATCTGAGCGCCTGCGAAGCCTATCGGCCGCTGCTGACTTCAGTACTGAGCAACATCAAATTCACGGCCACAGGTGACCAGCCGCATCACCAATATCGGCTGCCGAGGATGGCAGCCCATCGCACCATCACGCTACATTCAGACCCTCTCTCTCTCTCTATCTTGTCAAAGTGAGAAGAAAAATGTCCGACTTTCCATGAGTGAGAACGGATTTTTTTTTCTGAGACGATCGCCATGGATCACGGTGAGACCCTTTTACATGGGAGACTATTTTTCTTCCCTAGGGAAAAAGTTCCCTCTGCCCTCATGCTTCCACCTGGAACCAAATTTTGGCTATTTTTGGCTATGAGGGAAAAAGTTCCCTCGGCACCCAAAGTGTTAATACTTTAATTCCTAATTTAATTTTTAAAGTACATTTCCATTTCTGACGTACCTAGGCTTGATTGTTTATCCCTCTAGAGGGCAAAAGTTCCCTCGGAACAAACAGACTTCTAAATTGCTGTATTAGCCCAAGCAGTCAGACTAGAACGAAACTAGGTATTGAGACTCCCTTTTCATCAAGTACTAGTAATCTTGTTTAAACACAGACACTACACGCAGTCACTAGATCGAACTAACTAAAATATATACCCCCACTAAGCAGTAACCTCCCCACTCAATTGCCATCGCCGTCATCATTTTTCATCGCTTATGTACGTGCTACCCAGGACAAACAGACTAACATCGCCCCCCCCATCCACTTAATCTCCACTGAATCCGATCCTCACTTAATCGTTAACCATGTCACTATCAACACCGCTTCCGTAATCAACGCGGCGATGAGCCGCAGCACGTTCCATCAGCGAGTACTTCTGTGAAAGTAGAATTTTGATAGCCCCTTTTTGCTCCGCCTTCAGTGTCTTGAATTTCCGAACACGATTCATCAACTTAGTGTCTCCTTCGTGACTTTTCAGACCACTTCCATCATCCTTCATTGCCACGACAAATGGAAGACGACCAAGTGGTAGATCTGGAGCTCGAACTAGAGCTGCATACACCTTGTCGCTTGCCTTCTTCGAACTGCAGCCAAAACCATTGTGCCACAGATTACCGAGAAGACTGTCCCGAACATCCTGGCGGTCTTGGGGAGACGGGTAAGTGAAAAGGCATGGTGGTCCATGCATAGCGCCAATGTGTTTTAGTAGGGAAGCGTATATGTATGCATTGAGCACCAACTGTCCGGTGAGACTCTCCATCTCATCAGCATCTTTGACGAATTCCTCCATTAGGGGCGGGACCACCAGTCGGCGCTCTAGAATGGCTTGATGGTGGTCCTTTCCGAATTTACAACTATGGTCGACAATGGTGCCTCTGCCTTCTTCGTCACCTATGCTCCACTTTTTACGGATTGACTCGGGGGCCATCTTTTTCAACACAGATAGGGGAATTTCATCTTTCTCTTCGAGTGAAGGCACATGAGTCACGGCAACTTTGGACCGTGCCTCACCGCTGACTTGCCTCTTGGTGGGCAAATTGCTTCCCTTCTTCCGAGGATGCGCTCGCTTCTTCTTCTTTCTCTCTGGACTCTTCACGGCATTCGTCGGACACTTCTTGGAGCCGGCACGATGGTTCCCGAATACAGAAGCATCCAAGTGAAACTTGTCTCGGCAGCGAGTGCACCCGCCCCTCTTTTTACCACGTGTCTTCGATGCCGATTTGTCATACAGTACGCGATTGGTCAAGGACTGGCTCACTAGTCGCGACTTGTTTTCAAACATTTCCTTCTGCGAGCGCCTGAGAGTATTGTCAAGTGCGCTAGGACGAACACATGACAACGTTTTACCAAGGTTTGGATTCTCAAGCCTGTTCTTCAAACTAATCATTTCCGCCGATGCCAATTTGAATCCAAGCGCCGTCTTACACGCAACCTTCTCAAGGTCCGTAGAGTGCTGACGGAAAGCCATGATGCGCTGCGAGGGTGCCAGATGTTCCATGTTACCCATTCTATCATAGATATCTGATGTGATACGTAACACATCAGTAGGAGCGTCCGTGGCATCGGCGCATGTTGATGCTGACGCTGCTGTGCTTTCCAAGATGGTACATTCCGGGTAGTTTTCGAGGCTTACCGCGGCAAGAGCATCTCCCCAAAGTGGATGATTCTTTATCAGAAAATAGGGATGGGCAATCTCGTGACTGTCGATGTCGACTCCGGCCCGCTGAGCAGCGGCAATTCCGCACGGGCAGGTTTGCCACGTCGAAGTGTAGTAACAGCAAGTGCCCGTAACAACACCCTCATAACTCTTCCCTTTCCACGTCACAACTCCATTCAGATCAACATCACAGTGATTCTTGGAGTCGTGAGTTGCTTTCACAACCCACTTGCTTTCGGACGACGGATTCCTGACGACCGAAGACAGCTTGATCGAGGCGGCCTTGCAGGTAGTAAGAGCGTCGGTGTACTGACGTCCTACACGCTTCCCTTCCAGGCGAAGAGCCTGCAGCTCTTGTCGGGCTTCTAGATTGGCTCTCCTTGCCACCGCCATGACGCGATCAAAGGATTCTTTGAACGTAGAGTTTGCAAGGACGGATTTCATTCCCCCTGTCTTGATTGAAGCATTCATCCTCTCGCCTCTCTGATCAGAAACATGACCGGCAGTGAAGAAATGCTTTGTGTACGCAAAACAACACTTGTTTCTATTATCTGCAATTTTTTTGATGAGTTTGCGAGCCTTAGGTGTAGCATAAGTTGACATGGCCGTATTGATTAGCGCATCCAAGTTGTCGGGATCGGTGGCGTCCAAGATCCGATGAATGTCGTCGCGATATTGCTTGGGATTGGGCAAACCGCCCCAGTGCATTGCAATATCAGTAGTGATGTGTTTCCGATCAAGAACCTGATTCCAGCCAAAATGTTCGGCGGTCACCTTCAAACCCGGTCCTTCATCTGACAAGAAAGTCGGCATTGGTTCCGCAGGCTTCGAAGCTGAGCCTAACTCCTCAGTCTCCGTTGCATTCATGGATTCGCCAGGAGGAGTGATTTCAGTGTCGTTGAACGGGCAATAGAAATTGGGGAAGTCTCCAGCGCGGATGACGGCACCGGCAGTCTTAGGAGAAGAACGAAACATGCTCACACCCTCGATTATGGCATCAGAATTTTCGGAAAAGTTGCATGTGACACCGGTGATGTGAGTTCTCCTCAGGCAGTCAATGGTGCATATGAGGACAAATATGAAATCATATTGTGACAGTTTATGAGTACCATCGCCGATGACCAAATTTGGATACGTTCTTGCGTACTCGCCCATGAGCTTTGACTGAAAGTGAATGGTTTTTATGCCTAAGTCGACCGGAGAGGGTATAATCTCAAATATGCCCCCTTCCGACTGTACTTGTTGGCACTTCTTGAAAAGACCCGGAAGATCATGCATGTCGTTGCCGTACCGAGCATGGAGATGTTTCTTACGTAATCGGTGCAGCAGCTGTGCGGTGAAGGCCCGACCCTCCGACATTGACTCGAGCATGGTTGCCATTTGAGTGGTGCTAGCTTTTGCCTCGGACAGAAGCTGAATGATGAGACTCTCCTTGGGAGTCAGGTCATCTTCAAGATTAACATGGACTTTCCCTTCCATTTTTTCCATGTGATTGCCGCACTCGTGACTGTGCTCGAAGCAAGATTTGTCTGTAAACTCATAGTGAGCGTTGCCTTTCTTGATCAAGTAACTAATCTTAAATGGGCATCCTTTGAATGCCTCCCGGCCATGCGACTTCGCAGAACAGTAAAAAACACCACGAGATGACAACTTGACGAACGGCTGGTCGGGATACAGATGACAGAAGTCCGACTCTGAAATAGTGGACTTGCTTATGTTGACTGCGATGAATCCGATCTTGTTGGAGTAATCATTCACTAACTTTCGCACTTGTGAGAAATGGGTGGGATTGACTTGAAATCTGGAGGGAGCGTCGGGGCAGTTTCAACATTATCGACGGAGTAAATGTCAATAACGAGAGGATTCACATCGTCAGGAGCAGGGGGTGTTGTTGGGACATTCAAGAACAACTCGTTGGCATCCAAAGAAACTCGCGCTGCTTGAATGGTAGGAACAGCTGGCAGCGACAATGACGAAGAAAAAAACGCCTGCGATGATGGTGGATGCAATTCCGTGTCGGGCTGCGTTAGTAGTCCCAACTCAGGCTCGTCTGATGTGCGAGTTTGGTGAAGGCTACGACTTGCTCCGGCGAGATCGGTCGGATGACGACTTTCTGCAGGAGGCGTCCTCCGGGCCAAGACTGGTCCCGAGGACGACTTCTCAGGTGTGGCGGATGGCTGTGGGTTGGATTGCATGGTGCCGTGTTTCTGTAGCAATGTGTACAAAGTCGTTGCAGGGAAAAGATAACTAGAGATTTGAGTAAATGGAGTTTTAACTGACAAAATAAGGGAAAAAATAACATCAACATGATGGACTTACGTTTCAGCTTTATCACTACTCAGAATGGTTTCCGATTCCGACAATTATTGGAAAACTTGTTTCAAGCGATGAGATTCGTACTAGTTATGGTAATTAATTTCAAATTGAAACTATCGCTCCACCAACGAAATAGCAGAGCAGTCCGTATGTGTCCAAAATGTTCAGACAAGGAAATGACTACTTCAACTTCGGCACGCCACGAAGCTTGCAACTCAATATAAAGTGAAAGCTGGGATCAGCTTCAGGTTGCAAATCCCTGTAGCAGGAGTAGTGAGCCAAAGCGTTTGTGTGAGCAAAAGAATAAACGTTCACACTTCAAGGGAAAACATTGAATCAACATCGAAACCAAGATCAAAATCGAGGTGAGTCGACATTTGCAAAAACCACCTACGTGTCCGAAATATTCAGACAAGGACAACAGATAGCCGAATGGGACAGAAACAAATTGGAGATGAAAATACCGGCTAATCAAAATAGCAATGAGAACTAATGCGTCATCTAAATATCATTTTCGAGCCAAATGTGGATAGAATTCCCAATCAACAATTGCAATCCGAACAGACATCTACTAGCAACAAGAAACCAATGCGCAATCTAAATCTCGATTTTGAGCCGAACATGGAGAGAATACCCAATCAACAATTTCAATCCGAACAGACATCCAATAGCAACAAGAAACCAATGCGAAATCTAAATACCAATCATGAGCCAAATATGGAGAGATTTCCTGATCAACAATTGCAATCCAAACAGAAATCAAACAGAAATAAGAACCTAATGCGCCATATAAATATCAATTTCGAGCCGAATATGGAGAGAATTCCGAATCAATAATTGCAATCCGAACAGACATCTACTAGCAATAAGAAACTAATGCGAATTCTAACTATCAATTTCAAGCCGAACATGGAAAGAAATCTGACGTCCAATAGCAATAAGAAACTAATCCGAAATCTAAATATCCATTTCGAGCCAAATATGGAGAGAATTCGTAATCAAAAATTGCAATCCGAACAGAAATATAACAGCAATAAGAACCTAATGCGCCATCTAAATATCAATTCCGAGCCGAATCTGGAGAGAATTCCCAATCAACATTGCAATCCGAAAAGACATCTACTAGCAATAAGAAACTAATGCGAAATCTAAATATCAATTTCGAGCCGAATATGGAAAGAAATCCCAATCAACAATTGCAATCCGAACAGACATCCAATAGCAACAAGAACTAATGCCTAATCTAAATATCAATTTCGAGCCGAACATGTAGAGAATTCCCAATCAACAATAGCAATCCGAACAGAAATCTAATAGCAATAAGAACCACCACGTGTCTCTGGGAGCGTGTCCACATTGACGACAGGTCCCCTCAACAGTAAAGCAAACTCCTGCCATGAAAGAGTGGGTTGTCGGGAAATGAAAGAGCGGGTGGTCGGGAAATACAGGGGTCAGACCATGACGAGTAAAAAAATGCGCAGCAGCGTGTTCGGACCGAGGTGGGGCTGGGCCGGCGTGGGCCGATAGCACTTACCGTTCTCGTTGAGTAACGAGACCAGGTTGCCGACCTATCACGCCCAAAAAAGGAAGAAAGTCCCCACGAAAAGAGGAGCTAACCCCCGACGCGAAGGAGTTTCCCAAGAGAGGAGCGAACCCCTGACGCAAAAGGGAGTGTTGTGGGTAAATGAACAGGGGTCAGCGCGCGAATGTCATCGGAGTAACGGGCTAGCCCCAAGGTCGAGCGTAGAGCTGACCCAAGGTGCCGCGAGAACTCACCGTTCTTGTCTGATCGCGGGTCCACGACGCCAACCGATCCCCCAAAGAGGAGAGCGCGCCCGAGCTACGAAAGAGAGGGCTGTCGGGGATAAAAAGTAATCAGAGCGCCACTGGTAAAAGAATTGAAGAGTAGCGTACGCGACATGGTCGTGATGGGCCGGCGGGGGCCGCTAGTCCTTACCGTTCTCGTCGAAAAGCAGTTCGGCGTCGCCGACAAACCACCCCGAAAGAAGGACAAACGTCCCCACGACAACAGGAACGAACCCCTGACGCTAAAAAGAGTGTTGTAGGTGAGTGAACAGGGGTAAGAGCGCGAATGGTTTCAGAGTAACGGGTTCGCCCCGAGGTCGAGCGTAGAGCTGGCCCGAGGCGCCGCTACAACTCACCGTTCTAGTCTGACAGCGGGTCTACGACACCGACCAATCCCCCCAAGAGGAGAGCGAGCACCGGCCACGAAAGAGAGGGTTGACGGGGACAAAAATGGATCAGATAGCGGGTAGGGCTGGGCCGACGTGGGCCGCTGTCCCTGCCCCAGCTCACCTTTCGTGGGCCAAACTTTGTTGTTGTGAAATCTTTGTTGTTGCTGTGAAATCGCCCAGAGGTTGGTTGTTGCGTGGGGAGAGGCGAGTGAGCCGAGGGAGGCCAGAGCGTGTCGTCGTGAAGGGCGGTGGGAGTCGGAGTCGGAGCACGACACGCGCGAGAACGAAAAGGGATCGCGACGGCCGTTCGCACTGCGCGCGCGTCGGAGCGCGACGCACGCGAGAACGGGTGGGGAGGGCGACGGCCGTTCGCCCTGCCGTGCGGGCGCGCATCAGGACGTTGGGCGGGCAGGAACGGAAACGGATCGCGACGGCGGAGGAACGTTCGCCCTGCCGTGTGGGCGCGCCGTGGTGAGGAGGCACCGACGGGCGAAGCCGGAAGAGTGCCGATGCCAGTCTTGTCGGGAGGATCGGACGGAGGCGGAGGCGGAGGCGGAGGAGGAACTAGAGCGGGGGCGCCATCGTGCTTGGGTCGTGCCGGTCGTTCCGGGCGTGTTGGCTTCTTCTTCTTCTTCGCAAGAAGCCAGAGCCGTTAAACAAATGAAGTTGGTCAGAACCAGCAGAAAGGAGAAAAATTAAAAGACTAGCTGAAGAAGTGGCCACTGACAGCGTGGTGGCCACAAGCGTGGCTCCCCTTTTTTGCAACCTGCCGCCTGCGCTATTTGTTAAAAAGACGTTGATCAGTCAGCGATCTGAGGTTTGAGTTCCTGCGTCAACCAGTGGTAGCTTGGGCTAGTACAATCAGGTCCCACGCAGCCAGTTTGAATGGCCAAGACAAAAATCAAAAAGAACGAGAGAAACCCTTGAGAGGGCATGACAAAGGAACTGATACGACTCACTGGGTGGCGGGAAGGACAAGGTGTGGTGCGTGGGGGCGTCCTGGCCGCCACGCTGGCTCGTGTTTTGTTCAAAAAATCTGATTTTTAATGAGATTGACTGAAGAGTTAAAAATTGAATGAAAAATTGAATGACGATTAGTCAGCTAATGGACATTGAGTTGAGACAGGTATCTCAAGGGAAGCTCCTTAGGGAAGAAAAAAAGTGGTCCGTCTATGGTAGATTTAGATCTACCTTGGCTATATTTAACTTAACAAATAGTGTGAAACCCTTACTTTTATTGAGCACATCTATCTGTAAAGTGTTAAACTCGTCCGACCCCGACCTTCGAGAATAGGAACTCGTCTCCCTGCCGTAGAGGATATAGCGCGCAACCCAGCTGATGGGAAGGTGACACTGTATACCTGGTCCCACGTTGAGTCCCAAACCGCCAGGCATGTTTAAGACGATAGAGATTGATAGCTCGAACCCAGCCCAGCGGGACCCGGCTGTCAGGAATGGTCACGTTGGTGACAGCATCATGGTAAGACCACTGAGCGACCCATCGAATTGGTAGCACGCTGAGTATGTAAGGAGGAGTAAGAAAGACGACCAAAACCAATTGGAAAAGAAGCGAGTTGGGTGACGTACCTTGCTACCATATTGAATCGCGTCCTGGCGGTCTTGTCCACGGTAAGGGTAGGGGAGGGCGGCCAAACAATCTGCTGATGACATGTGCCGCCGGGAAGAACAAGGGGAATGAGTGACGCGTTTTGAATTCAAGGTCCAGTACAGCTCCATGGCGGCCGATTTCCGTGGCGACCAACCATACATTTTAGACAAATCAGTGGCAAGCGCCGACGTTTCCCCGCAACGAAACGTTTCAAATTTGGAATTCGAAAAACGTTTCAGATTTAACTTCGGAGTCTTCGGTGGCTGGCGTCGGCGGTGGGCGCCGCCCGTCGGGCGGCGATGGCCCCTGGAGCGGCGTCCGATGGGCAGCGCCGCGCCAGGGGGCGGGGGCTGGGCCGAGGCGGCGCGCCGGGCTAGGGCGCGGCGCCGTGCCGCGATAGCGCGTCGGCGCCCCTGTCGCGGGCCAAGGGGGCCTGCTGGCGAGAGCGCAGAGTGCAGCGCTGGCTGGTGCTGGTGGGTCGTGGGCGGACGGAAAAAAAGCCAAAGAAGATCCCACTGACTGACGGGCGTCAGCTCGCGTCGGGCGCACCAATGTCGAGCTGGCGCATATGCCCTGCGCGATGCTTTCGCATGAGTTTTTGGTTGGAAATAGGATTCAGTAGTACTTTGCTACGTATTAGAAGTATGTATTGAAATGCGGAACCGCTCCCACGTAGGATGCAGAGCTCCAGAGTCCTTGAGCTAATCATGATATTTGCCTTTCCATCGCAGTCATTTGCCTCATTCTTAGATGGGGGTCCGCCGAAAACACTGTTCCTGGTAAGGGTAAGGGCCCCAGAACCGGAACAGTATTTTTCCCCTAGGGGAAATCTCCCCTCAGCTAGGGGAAATCTCCCCTCTTCGTTCTACTGACATAGAATATTGATTCCTCTGTGACTGAGTGCACACACCTGTCTTTTACCTCTTGTCAACCTCAAGTTGTGTCCCCCGTGGGGGGTTTATTTACCGCGCAGGAGTTTTAGAGGCCATCCGAACTTACTTTCTTACAAATGCCGCGAACCTTCGGAAGTTCTTATTCCCAAGACTAGCACATGTGATTTGTGAGAAAGAGTCTTCCGACATTTTTTAAACGGAGAATTCGGCAACAAGACTGGCGGCCCTTAGTAGGGTGAGAACTGATAAAATCGCCCGAAAAATTTTTCCTCCGATTTCCTACGTTCAAGTTTTATATGTGTTCTTTGAAGGTTAATTAAGAATACTTGGCTTGGGC
>JALLOW010002206.1:0-11941 GCA_036939715.1 Shionodiscus oestrupii
ATCTCTCTAAGCTCTGCATCCCTAATCTTGAATCCATTCTTAGTAGATCCCAAGATATCTATGGCCAGTCTGATTTTGAGTCATATGGTTTCATTGAATATTTTGTGCTTCTTTGGTCCATTTAGATATGTCCCAATGACTAATCCCATTTGTTCAACATACTTAGATCTTCGCATTTGAGTATGCGTGGGATCTTTCTAGGAATTGATTGAGTATCTATTTTTGAATCATATCACCAGCTGATAGATCTTCATTTTTTGGTAAAAGAGAAAAGGATAAGTTGTGGGCTGCTCGTAGAGTATCGCCAATGTTGCCATAGAATCTTGCCATAGAAATGACATCTTCGCCCTCTAATTTTAGATTTTCAATCCGCTTTGTGAATTTTGATTCATTAAAGAAGGTCACATCCATTTTCCTGACAATTTCCTTGTGTAGAGCGTCTAGTAGAAGTCTCGAGTTATTTTTGTGCTTATGACGTATAGGTCCCGGTGCTTCGTGGTATAGAAATTATCTTCATCTTCCTCTGATGGGTCCCTAGCACATTTACATGTGTCGTATCCATCCCTGCAGTGGGCCGCTCTATCCATGATGGTGTAATATTTCATTGATTTAGAGATAGGATCCCAAAAGAATCCTTTATGTCTAACATTCTAAGAAATATCCTTTGTAATATATTTTGTGCCGTCACAGGCAATGGTTTGGATTGGCGGCATGCAAGGGTTGGTATTTATTGCACTTTTGGTAATTGGGCTTTTCAGTATCTGAGGCTGAGGATTCAGACAATTCTTCACCTTTGTAATTATCTGGGCCTCCTTGCAAAACATCAATTTATTCAACTAGAAATTTATCTGATCCACTTGATGATTTTGGTTCGTAATCACCTTGGTTAAATTTTGAGAGGTAAAGCAAAGGGATATTTGTGTGGGTCCGGGAAGGGGGACCATGACTGGGCGCTTAGACCCTGGCCAAGCCATTTGTTTGGGAGGCTTTGGTCAGGTCCTTGTCAGCTGACACCTCCGGCAGAATTCTCGAGGGCAAAAAGTTCTGGTGGCTTTGGAGGGCGCCCTCCGGGGGCTACTTTGCTCCCCAAACTCTGTGTCATTGGCCCTAGATGGGCCCTTGAGAGCCGGGGAGCATTTGGAGGGAGGCCCCCCATCCTCGCTCCCCAGCCGGGCATGTCACCCTCCCCCAGCGCATTGCAACGCCATGTTGCCGGCGCGCAAGAGCCGGGATTGCCCCGGCGCGGGCTCGCAAGGCTCGCAGGGACCGGGCTACGAGAGCAGAGCGCGCTCATTCCCTCCTCCTTGACGTCCTGGCCACGAGAACCACCCCCGAGAGGCGCCCGCGGCTGTTCCGCCGCTCCAATTTCAATCACCCCTTCCCCACCCTTAGACCAAGTCAGGAAAATCACTCCTAGATAGACATAATTTCCCGGGAGACTGGCATCACCGAACGTGGGGATTAGAGCCTTGCCTCCCTTAGCACTAGGAGTTTCCACTTCGGTGTTTTGGCCCACTTCGATTGGTGTCATGTTCTCCCGGGCGAACTTCATACTAGTGATGACAGTTTCGCCCAATTCATGCTTTCTTCATAGTTCATACAAGTGCATTCGTTCTCTCCGCGCCTCAGTCCCAAAGAAGGACTGTTTGTGTCGCTGTGCGTCAGTGTGGGTCCGGGAAGAGGGACTGTGGTTGGGCGCCAAGACCCTGGCCAAGCCACCCATTTGGAGGGGGTTTTGGCCAGGCCCTCGCTGGTTGACACCTCCGGCAGAATTCCCGAGGAGCAAAAAGTTCTGTTGGCATTGGAGGGCGCCCTCCGGGGGCTACTTTTGCTCCCCGGGTTTGTGTCATTGGCCCTGGGTGGGCCCTTGAGGGATGGGGAGCATCTGGGGAGCCCCCCCCACCCTCGCTCCCCATCCGGGCATGCCACCCTCCCCCAAGCGCATTGCAACAGCATGTTGCCGGTGCGCGAGGGCCGGGGATCGCCCCGGCGCGGGCACGCGAGGCTCGCGGGGGCCGGGCGACGAGCGCGGGGCGCGCTCATTCCCTCCTCATCGGCGTCCCGACCACGAGAACCACCTCCCGAGAGGCGCCCGCGGCCGTCCCGCCGCTCCAATTTGCCGTCGCCGTCGCCGCCGCCGCCGCCGCGGCCAGCGCGACCTCCGCCGCCGCCGCCGCGGCCGTCGCCAACGCCGCCCGGCGCCCCGAGCGCGAGGACCACCCCCGGAACGGCGCCCGCCGCCCTCGAGGACGAGGACCACCTCCCGGACGGCGCCCGCGGACCCACCGCCACCCCTGCTCGACGCGAACGCCGCCGCCGCCGCAGCCAGCTCAACCACCACCCCCGTCGCCGCGGCCGCCGCCAGCACCTTCACCGACGCCGCGCCCACCGACGCCGCCCTGCCGGACTCGCCGAGCAGCACGACGTCCAGCCCCCCCCCCCCCCCTGACGAGCGAGAGGCCACCCCGCCGTCCCGCCAGCCCCACCGTCCCGCCGACGCCGCCGAGCCCGCACGACGATCCCCCCCCCCCCTCGGACCAGCGCCATGCCGACCCGTCCCTCGACCAAGGCCGGCGCCGCGGAGGACGCGGAGCGCGCCCCCGCGGACGCCCCCCCTCCCCCAAGCTGCCCCCGAGGCACCCCCCGGAAGCCCCCAAGCCGCCCCAACAGCCCCACGGACGAGGACAGCGAGGGGGAGGACCGACACCACCCGACTTCCCCCCCGACGCACGCCCCTGGCCGTGACGTCGCGGGCGCGCCCCCCTCGCCCCCGGGAACCCACGGGGGCCCCGGCGACGCGAGCGAGAAGAGGTCCCTGAACCCCGCCGACCAGCAGGAGGACGAAGAGGACGAGACCCTGAAGGACAAGCCCGCCGGGGGGCACAAGAACCCCGCCAAGAGCTTCCCCGCCACGTGGGCCGAGAAGTTCAGCCAGGCCTTCGTGCCGAAGGACCTGACCTCGGCCGACTTCGACCGGAACATCGACGCCAACATCCAAGACAGCACGACCAGCATCGCCGTCCGCGTCGAGCAGAACCCCGACCTCGCCACCCTCACCATCGCGTCCGGCAACACCGAGGAGCCCCTGCTCGTCCACAGCATCACGGGGCGCTCGGTCTACGAGGCCGGCGAGGCGGCAGAGTACGTCGCGCTCAGCGGCATGGGCCGCATCGCAAGCATGGCCGACTTCCTCCTCAAGAAAGCCTTCTCCAAGCGCCACAACGTCGACGTCGCGAGCGCCGGCGCCATCCTGCGCAACTTCGAGAGCGACGCCCCCATCAACGACGAGGACCTCGAGCCCATCACGGTCATCAACGGCATCCAGATCCCCCCCTGGCTCACGGACACGATCAACCGCAACGGCCTGGTCGCCACGAAGGACATCCTCGCCGCCGTCGTGGCCAAGATCGTGGACGAGATCCGAGCCGAGGCGGACCGCGAAGACAAGGACTTCGAGGACGTCCTCAGGACGCTGGAGGACGACGGCCTGATCCCCCACGAGACGCTCCTCCGGCACCTGCACGACTGGACCCGCCTCACGAAGGCGGTGCCCAGCTGCCTCAAGGTCGCGCCCTCCTCAGCCGACCGCGACCAGATCCTCGAGGAGCTCCACGAAGCGATCGCCGCCCCGCCCCCCAAGCGCCGCAGCCGGGACTCCGACGAGGACTCGCACCTCGATCGCCGTCGCAGGAGTCTCCCCGGCATTGCCGCCTCCCTCAGCCAGCAGCAGCAGCAGCAACAGCAGCATCAACAGCAGCAGCAGCAACAGCAGCAGCAGCAGCAGCAGCAGCAGCAGCAGCAGCAGCAGCAGCAGCAGCAGCAGGAGGAGGAGGACCAGCAGCGACCCCGTCCCGGAACAGCCCCCCGCTTCGAAGGCCTGCCCCCGGCCCCGCCCCTGCCCGCGGACAAGCTCGCCGACACCGTGTCGGCCCTGGTCAAGACCCAGCAAGACTTCCTCGCCCAGCAGTCCAAGTTCCAGCAGCGGAAGCTCGACGACCAGCAGTCCATCCACTACACCCTCTCGAACTCCCTCCGCAGGATCGGCACCGAAGACGGGCAAGAGCCAGCACCCGACATCTCCCCCCTCGCAAGGGCCATGCTCGGCAGCAAGAAGAAACAAGTCGCGAGCGAACTCCTCATGCTCGAGCTGCACGCGAAGGGCATCCGCTGCGCGTTCACCCCAAGCTACTTCGAGGCCCTCTTCAACGGGACCCTCGCCGCCAAGTCCAAGGAGGGCATCCCCCACTTCAGCCTTTTCGGGTGCGCCACTTCAATGGCCGGCACCCGCCTCGAGGAGGCCGACCTCAAGACCATCTACGGCAAGAACGACTCCAGCGAGTCCCTGTCGACGAAGGAGAAGGAGGCGCTCTTCGGCGACACCATCCTCGTCTGCGTCTCCGCAAGCCAGCTGACGAAGGTGCACAAGGTCATGACGAACACGATCGAGGCCTACAACGGCGACAAGTCCGAGCTCGCCGCCTGGGCCCGGGACTGGCTCAACTTCCTGTCCGAGGAGGAGGAGCACATCGCCGACGTCGCAAGGGAATCGGACGGCGACCTCCCCACCAAGATTCAAGCCTTCCTCTCGTCAACGATCTACGACTACTGCGAGGAGGGCCGCTTCTACCTCCCCTCAACCCAGACCCTGGACACGGACGACGTCAAGAGGGACATCAAGCGCCGCACCTTCTCCTACAACCTCCCCCCGGCCATCGAGAAGATCCTCCACCCATCCTCGTCCGAACCCAAGCGTCCCCGCGGCCCCAGCGGTCCCGAAAACCCGAAGGCCGGCGACGAGCGCGGGACGGACAAGCACACCATCAAAGCCCTCAAGGTCTCGAAGGAGTGCTTCCGCCTCGTCATCCAGGGCTGCGGCATCCACCGCAAGGACGTCCCCAACCCCATGTTCAACGAGCACAAGGAAGAGTGCGCGAAGTACCTCTTCACCGGCGTCTGCAGCAAGCGGTGCAAGAGGAAGGACCAGCACGTCCCCCCCTCGGGCCAGCGCAAGGTCGAGGCCCTCAAGTTCAAGGGCGACTGCCTTGAACGCTACAAGGCCTGCAAGAAGCCCTCCGACCCGGATTTTGGGTAGGGGGGGTCGAGCCCAGGCAGTCTCTTCCCCCCACCCAGCACCACGCCACGCCCCCCACCGAGCCATCCCCCACCCCACCCAGCGAGCCGACCGACGGCCCGCCCCGCACGACCAGCTTCCTCGAGCAGGACAGGCGGGGCGAGCTGAGGCGGAGAGCGAGGGAGGAGTGGAGGCAGGCCCACCAACGGGAGAGGAGGAAGCCGGGCACCGCAGCGGAGGCCCCAACTCGGAAGCAGGAGCCCCCGGTCCCCAGGCGAGGTGAGTTGCCGAGCGAGGACGACCCCAGCACGAAGCCCAACGAGGGCTTTGCACGAGGTACGTTCTCCTTTGGCGACCCCCCGACGCCATTTCATTTCATCGAGCTGCCGGGCAAGAGCGTCGAGCCGGTCGGCGCGTGACGAGCACGGATTCATGAACGACTGCATGAGACGGCCCCGCCGTCCCGCCCCGAGCGAACGAGTCAGACATCTGCCGGCCCCCCGAGGCCACTAGAACACTACTCTAAGTTAAAAGGCGATTTCATTTACTTTGGCTTCAACCCGCGCGTTTTTGCCTGCAAGTAGAGTGGCACCCTCCCCAGGGCCCAGCCAAAGAACTCGCCCCCCCCCCCCGAACGGTCCGCCCTCCACAGGGTCACGCCGCGACGCCCCTCCAATGGTCCCCCCTCCAGCCTCAGGGTCTCACCAGAGAGAACGTCTAGAACCCCCGAGCGGTCCGCCCTGCACAGGGCCACGCCGCGACGCCCCTCCAACGGCCCCCCCTTGCATCAGGGTCTCGCCAAAAGAGGTCGTCTTCAGCCCCCGAGCGGCCCACCCTCCCCACAGGGTCACGCCGCGACGCCCCTCCAACGCCCCCCCCCTTTTTTCTTTCCCCGGGGTCTCGGCAAAGAGAGCGCATTTAGCCCCCGAACGGTCCGCCCCCCACAGGGTCACGCCGCAACGCCCCCAGTCCACCGGCTGGCCCAACGGCTTGCCCAGCGACTCGCCCCTGTAGCTCGCCCGCAGCTCGCCCAGCGGCTCCCCCAACTGCCCGCCCAGCGCCTTGCCCGGCAGTCCGCCCAGCAGCTCGCCCCCGCAGCTCGCCTCAAAGCTCGGCCAGCGAACCGGCCACCGCGGCCCGCCCCCGAAGGGTTGCCCAGCAGAGCGGCCCGCCCAGCAGCCCGCCCAGCGGCCCACCCGGCAGCCCGCCCCCCCCCCCAGCAGTCCGCCCAAGCAACTCGCCCGGCGGCTCACACAACAGCTCGCCAAACAGACCCGTGCAATGGCCCCGCCAAACTCTGACCACTCCCCCCCACCCCACAATCCCCCTCCCAGGAGACTGGGAAGCTTTCTACAAAGCAGTGGAGTCAGTGGCGAAAGCAGAAGTCCCACCACCATCAAGCTGCCCCTTGCAGTTCGAATTCACCCTCGAGGCAGCCTCAGCCAACTCCTCCATCCTGGAAGGGTGCGGGTTCGACCTGAACAAGCTCATCGAAGACCACCCCGGGTCAACAGTCAGCTACGGCTCCGAACTGCGTCCCCTCGACCAACTGCGGCCCCTGCTCCAACACCACCCCAACTTCGAACGGTTCGCGCACAACCACACCCATGGCATCAGCTACCCAATCGATGACCTGTCAAGCGAAGAGTGCGCCGCAATGCTGAAGAGGTCAGTTGAGAGAGGGAATCACAAGTCCGCCCTCGACGAAGAGCACCGGCCGGTGGTCACGAAGCTCATGGCACAGGACGTGGAGCTCGGCTACGGAATCCCTCTCACAGTCGAGTCCCTGGCCAAGATCGACCAAGCCGAAGTGTACCCCGTGGGGTGCCAGGATCAGCTCACCATCAACGAGTTCGGGAAAGTGGTCCCCAAGAAGCGCGTCACCCACGACCTGTCCTTCAACCGGAGAGAAGGAAAGTCAGTGAACCAGCGGGTCCGAGAGGAAGAGCTCCCGAGCGTGGCGTACGGCCATGCGATGCTGCGCTACCTCCACCTGATCCACCACCTCCGCTGGCACCACCCCAACGAAAGAATCTTGTGCAACAAGATCGACATCGAAAAAGCCTGCCGTCGCCTCCACACGTCCGCAACCGTCGCAACAAAGTGCATCGCCGTGTGGTTTCTTGACAAGATGTGGAACGACCAGTACCACAAGTCAAGTGAGCAAGTGGCAGTCATGCTCACTCGCCTTCCGTTTGGGTCCTCGCCTGCACCAGCCGAGTTCTGCGTGACCTCGGAGATGGCGTTCGATCTGGCCGGCGACCTCCTCAACTGCGAGCAGTGGGACCCGGAAACCCTCCCCTCCCCGTACGCGAGCCAACTCCCCAGACCAGCCCTCCTCCCAGCGTCGGTGGAGTTCGGGCAAGCAATGGAGGCGGATGTGAAACTGGACCCCTCCCTCCTGGGGGGCACCGAAGGCTACATCGACGACGGGGCGTGCGCAGTCCTGGACGCACCTTGGAACTGGAGAATGGTGCAGAGAGCAGGCCAAGCCGTTGTGATGGCCCTGTTTCTGATCTTTCGACCCCTCTGCGCCCTGCTGGAGCCCATCCCACGCCCAGACCCGGCATCCATCCGGAAGATGCTTGCCGAAGGAGGCCTGAAAGAGACCGTCACGTTCCTCGGCTGGTTCATCAACACGCGCAGACTCACGATCGCCCTCCCAAGAGAGAAGTCCGCGGCTTGGTCCTCCGAGATCCGAAACGTCATGAAACGGAGGAAGCAAGCGAAGCACAAAGAGCTCCAGTCCCTCAACGGAAAACTGAACCACGTGTGCTTCATCATCCCGGACGCTCGGCACTTCATGAACAACCTGCGAAAGATGGAGTACCTTGCAAGGTTCAAGCCCAAGATCAAGCTCTCCCACGGCGCCATGGAAGACCTGCGGCTGTGGCTGTCGTTCATCGAGTCAGCCGAGGAGGGAATCTCCATCAACAGAGTGATCTTCCGCAAGCCAACCATCACCACCTACTCAGACGCGTCTGAAGCAGGCATCGGTGGGTACTGCCCCAAAACTCGGGTGGGCTGGCGCCACCGCTTCACGGAAGAGGAAAACAAGGCCTTCACCCTCAACTGCAAGGAGTACCTGGCCTCGGCAATCGACATGGATTTCCAACTGGAGCTCGATCCGGACCCGACCCCGTTCCCGTGCGTTCTCAACATGACCGACAGCACGACGGCCATGGGATGGATCCGAAAGTCAAACCACGACCCAGAGGATGCCCCAGTCCATGGGGCAATTTCAAGGTTCCATGCTGCCAACATGCTTGAGAAGAAAGCCTGCAACTTCTCCCAGCACCTCCCAGGCAACAAGAACATCGTGGCTGACAGTCTGTCCCGAGACTTTCACTTGTCAAACGATCAAATTGTTGCCATGCTAACCTCTCTGCACCCCTCCCTCAATGCATCTCATGTCAAGGTACAGGAACTGCCGCAAAAGTATACCTCGATGATTGCCTCTCTGGCGCGGCAATGGCCAGGGAAAAAGGAGTCACCAAAGGCACCCATCAAAAGCACGGTCGCAGCTGGCGTTGCTGGCTGGACTTCCTCCAACGAATCGACTTCCCAAATGATCCCTACATGGACGGAATCGTTCCCACTGAACGCCTGCGCCTCTGCGGCGCTTTCATGCATGCAGTGCGACGAGGGGACTTCGGGAAAACCCCAGTGTCGGGAGGCACGGCACGAACGGCCGTCGAGCATGTGGCGGCGAACTTCACATCAAGTGGTCGGGACAGCCCCATCCTCGACACGCGTGGAAAAATCCACACCCACATCGACCGCCAAACCAAGGGCTACAAGAAAGATGACCCCTCAACAAAGCACCAGAAAGCCCTCCCCCCAGTGGTCTTCAAGCACCGACTGCGAATGGCAACCCACCCCCGGGAGCAAGCAAGGGCCTGGCTCATGGGCGGCGCCCTGTTCTTCGCAATGAGGAGCTGTGAGTACACCTACGTGGGGAGTGGGGAGCGAAAGACGCGACCCGTGCGGCCCCGCGACGTCGTCTTCCGCAACGGAGCCCAGGTGCTGCCGCACGACAGCCCCCACCTCCACCTGGCCGAGTCAGTGTCAATCGACTTCGGGCACCAGAAGTCCAACATCAGAGACGAGACAGTCACCCAAGACAACAACGGGGAGAGCGACCTCAACCCAGTCGCCCTGCTCGCCAACACCATTCGTCGCCTCCGCTCCTGCCCGGGCTACTCCGACGGGTGGGAAATCTTCACGTACTACGACGGAAAGACGTTCTCCAGAATCACGAGCAACGAAATCCTCACCGACCTGAAGTGCTCCGTCGACGCCATCGGCGTCGAGGTCCTCGGATTCACCAGCGACGAAATCGGCACCCACTCAGTGCGCGCCTCCCTTGCAATGATGATGTACCTGGCCCGAGAACAAGTCTACACGATCATGCTCGTCGGGCGATGGAGCTCAGATGCCTTCCTCGCCTACATCGAGAAACAAGTGAAAGAGTTCACGAGAGGCGTCAGTTCCCGAATGCTCCAAAACGACACCTTCTACAACGTGCCCCTCGCCGACGCGCCTCGGAGCACCAACCAGAACCGGGGAAGAAGCCACCACAGAGCCAACTCGATCATTTTTGGCGGGCGAGCAGGCTCTCTTCGCCACCAGCTCCGCGAGCGGAACTAGCGGCTCTTCACTGGTTTGTGGGGATTAGAGCCTTGCCTCCCTTAGCACTAGGAGTTTCCACTTCGGTGCTTTGGCCCACTTCGTTTGATGCTGGGTTCTCACGGGCAAACTGCATGCTAGTGATGCAATTTTGCCCAATTCATGCATTCATAGTCCACACAAGTGTAGTTGTTCCCTCCGTGCCTCAGTCCCAAAGAAGGATTGTTTGTGTTGCTATGCGTCAGTGTGGGTCCGGGAAAAGGGACCGTGGCTGGGTCCATGTGGGCCCTGGCCAAACAAACTATTTAGAACCTTGGCCAGGCCCTTGCTAGCTGACACCTTCGGCGGAGTTCTCCAGAGTTCAGTGAAAAATTCTGATGGCTTTGGAGGACGCCCTCTGGGGGCTATTTTAGCTCCCCGAACTCTGTGTCATTGGCCCTAGATGCGCCCTTGTGAGCCGGGGAGTATTTGGGGGGAGACTCTCTGTTTTTGCCCCCCATCGGGGCAGAACACTCTCCCCAGCGCATTGCAACATCATGTTGTCAACGCGAGAGCGCTGAGACCGCCTCGGCGTTGCCTCGCGAGGCCGCGGGGACCCGGCGACGAGGGCAGGGCGCACTTATTCCCTCCTCATTGTCGTCCCGACCACAAGAATCACCTCCAGGGAGGCGTCCACGGCCGTCCCGTTACTCCTGTTTCAAAATGCCCCTTCCCCACCCTCGGACCTGATCAGGAAAATCACACATAGATAGACATAACTTTCCGGGAGACTGGCATCACCGAACGCGGGGATTTGAGCCTTGCCTCCCTTAGCAATTGAAGTTTCCACTCCGGTGCTTTGGTCCGCTTCGTTTGATGCCGTGTTCTCCCGGGCGAACTGCGTACTAGTGATGCCAGTTTCGCCCAATTCATACATTCATATTTCATAAAAGTGTAGTTGTTCCGTCTGTGTCTCAGTCTCAAAGAAGGACTGTTTGTGCCGCTATGCGTCAACAATGAGTACGACTAACGAGCGGCTAGTGGAACAGTGGGTTCAACTCATACCAGTTCTGCGTAGGATACCAGTGTAGAAACGTCAGCGTTAGATTCTTTCGAAAGGCGCTGAATATGTCGGTCTTGAGGTAATGGATGCAGCTATGTGCAAAAATGGCGCAGCCAGTGTTGGCTAAATTTCAAAGCATTCCAATACTGACCTAAAACGGAAGACTCGAGGTACGTAGGAATAGTACACTAAGAATTGAGAAAGTATACCTCAGTAGGGTATTCTATATTAGGTTTGAAACTAGCACTGGTGGTGATGATGATCACGGTCGGGGGTGGAACCAGTGTCAAATTTAGCTCAAAATTAGCCAAGGATTTCGGAAAGGGCACTGCTGGTGGCCAAATTAGGATAGTCAGGGTGGTAGAATCTGTCAAAGTCAAAGTTTACTGTCCCAGGCAGGGCATTTTGATCGAATAACTGTGTTTGGTTGGATCACTGATGCGGAGCACAAGGACGGATACCTTGGAGACGTTCGCCACACCAGTTTATCCTGGTCTCAGGGGCCACACTTTTAGGAGGTGCCTTTTTGCCCAAAAAGGGCCCTTTTTTCTTAAGCCAGATTAAGCCCTAAAAATTACCTTAAGACACATTTTTCCCGAGATGAGGTATAAGAGTTAGACTTATGCTGATATTTACTTATTTGAGCCCCAGTATGGTGACATTGAGCCATACAGAGGTATTTTACAGTCATTTTTTCACAATCTTAGCTAAAATTCACCTGTCTAAATGCCATTTAAAGGCAGCTAGAATGCTAAATTGATGGGGGGGTTGTCCAATACCTTTGCTACAGGAAACAAGCAAATAGAGCGGGGTCGTGCCACCTGGATGATTTAGAGCACGCCAGTTCCCGTCCCTGGCGGCTCATCCCGCGGACGTCGACTGCGCCGAGGCCAAGGGATGGACCACCGGCAATCCTCCTGCCAACGATCCTCCCGCCGAACCTCGTCGAGGGCTGGGTTGCCGCCGATCCTCCTTCCGAAGACCTCAGATTATGCGATCAGTCCACCGCCGACAAGGAGCGCCGCATCCGCCCATGTCCCACAGACAGGAACCAGCAGACAATGGAGGTACAAGGGACAGGGTTGCAACCGAGGCGAACAGTATAAGAAAAGGATATTAGGAACTCAAAGAAACTCGAATTGAAAATAAACTACAACAATTAAAAAGTGAATACGTACCGCGCACCCCCGTAAAAGGAA
>JALLOW010002305.1:0-10228 GCA_036939715.1 Shionodiscus oestrupii
ATAAGGCATACGCTGGGCGTTGGGAGGAGTTAGCGCTCGCCAACGGGAATTCCCAGGGCCCTTCCTCGGACACTAAACGTTAGATGGTATTTTCTGAAAAGACTTTTCTGTAGACCTAAGCAAAATTACCAAGCCAATTTTTGAGCTGATTGAAGAAAACTAAAGTCAGTCGTGGGCTCGGTCGGTAATGTGTGAACAGCACCACGCTGGTGGTGGTGCACACAGGCGATGATGTAGAGTGTCTCCTCTTCTTGATGGCACAATTGCTGACATTGCAAATCATTCGCGCTCTCCTTCCTGACGGACGAGAGCGTGGTGGTGGTTACATCTTCCTGACCGAAGCTAAGGCGGGCCGCGGCTCCGACTTGGTGGTGTGCAAAGATGATCGGCTCTAGGCGGTTGTAATTATTTGGTGGCTAGGAGAAGAAAAAGGATGATTCCATGCGAGCAACGATCACCATTGTCGGCGCAATCTGCCAAGAATCTTGAGCAGAGGTACATCCTCTCCCCACCCACAGTTGCTTTCTTCATTAAGGCCACTGTATGCGGTGTACCCAAAGGACAGCGCCCTCACCCAGGTTAGGTGTGCAGGGCACTTGCTAACCCTTCTGGATACTTGAACTGTGTGGCTGTAGCTATTTGTGGAACCTCAAAGCTGACAACTAACTATCCCCATTTGTAGGTGATCTTTTCTGCAAAGGATGCGCCAACACATCCGAAACCCAACTTCAACCATTGTACGGTATTTTTGGAGTGTGGAGATATTGGAGCGCGCGCTCCAATCACTTTTGGAGCGCTCCTTAACTTTGGAGCGCTCCCTTTCAAGACTTTGGGTATTTTGGAGCGCTGGGGCTAGACATTTTGGAGCGGTGGGGTTAGATATTTTGGAGCGCTGTTATTATGGCCTTACACTGTCCATGGGCTATTGTAGGGAGATTTTGCTTGCCAAACTAGGGATATCCTCTTATTTTCAGTTCCAAAATAGGGATTCCCTCTTATTTTCAGTCCTGGAACAAGCTCTGGGCCTGATGTGGCGCTTTTGCATCAGACTGTGTGTGGTTCTGCAGCTGTCACACTTACCTACTTACCCAACACTTTCTACTGGTAGGTACTGTAGGTACTTTACAGTACCTACAATGTGATGGCTTCTGATGGGTCCCAGACTAAGATCTGGGGGTGTTTTGCAAAGCAAATTTCGAGCCCGATCCAGTGAGCCATCCTACAGTACCGTGCAACGGCCCCAAGCACGTGAAAATGAGGAAAGAAGATGCATCTGACCCTTGCAACTTCTCAAGATCAGGTCTGAGTCAGATGGTTTCTGACAGGTGCTGCCCTCGCCCAAGAAAGGGTTTCTCGGCCTCTCGTAGGTTTCAGATCACGATCTAGGAGTGTTTCTTGTGCAGAATTTCAAGCCCGATCGAATGGCGCCAACTAGAACAACGTGCGAGACGATCCGCGCGAGTGATCGCCAGCACAAAACAGATCAATTCATTCATATTCTCGTGAGCTTTTTCTTTTCGTGACAACTTTGCAGCCAATGGAGCGGCGGTGCTTCCGGTGGTACCAATGGAATCGTGAAGAGCTCAGCATTCCGTACAACACCCAATTTGTGTACCTCTGAATTTCAGAACCTATTCTTTCATCCGCCAAGCATGAGTCCCTTGCGGAACCTTTTTCTCAACACTGTATCCTCGATCCTCACCAGCGCTACAACCGAGCCGGACGTTGACAATCTCCACTCCCTGACAGATCAGTTTGCTGATGACTTTCACTCAATCATTGATCAGATTGCGTCCAGTTCCAGAGAAAATGAAGCCCCTGCTAGTAGCTCTAGTCCCAGTCGACATGAATTGCCCCAAAATAAGTCTCAACAGAACTCATCAACCCCAGCCGGCGCGGACAATGCAATGAGAGCCAAAGCAACTCCGAGATCCGATGTCAGTGCAGATGATGTCCATGACCTTAATGCATCTGTTGATGACAATACTCCACTGAGCACATCTTCCAAGTCATCTGCAGCACACAATAAATTGCTGAAAAAAGATTCTGTCCATCTTCCGACATCACAAAGTCACGACCAGATGCCTTGCCAACAATCAAGGAAGAGGATCAAGTTTATGAGCACTGTGACAAACAAATTATTCTCGGTGTTTAAAAGGCCACGCAGGACGCCATCCTCAATTGTCCATCCGGCTGCCACAACACCACATAAAACTCCTGCAGATGTTGATCCTTCAAAGGAAAGCAACTCCGACACCGAATCAGAAGTTGATGACGAATCTCTCAGCGATTCATCACAGGATGATCTGGGACTACTTGAGAATACGTCTGATAACCGAGAAAAAATTCAGTACCCAAACGGGAACATTACTTACCGAGTCCAAGGCATGAAGCATCAAATGGCATGGGCTACTGTTCAAACTGGACACAGTCGGTCGCACAAAGGCAAGAGGAAAAATAGCTGGAAGCGATGCATGGGTAACATGGAATGTCCAGTGCCTGATTGTCAATATCGCAGCCGACCAAGGCTCCCGGCGAGTCGTAATACATTGTCACATCTTAATCCTCGCCCAGGTAAAAACAATCGATGCAAGCATCACGAGGTAGAGCTAGTCCATGTTCCATGTCCGAACGTTCAAATAAGAGTCGAAGTTCTCGAAGATGAGAATTGTGTCAGGGTTATCCACAAGGGAACGCATAACCACCAGAAACCATTTCCTATTCGGCCAACAGTTCAAGGAGCTAAAGCATTCAAAAAGATTGTGAGGAGCGATCCTAGCGCGGGCCCTGCATCACTATCAATTGGCAATGACATAAGAGAACCCGTCACGGACGCCGATCCTTCCTTTGTGAACACCGGTCGTATCAAAGCTTATCGACGTCGAGAACTAGCTGAACTCGCACTTCAAACCCCACAAGACGTTACAAAGTATGATGATGAAACTAAAAGGAAATTCATTACCGAGTCAAGTATTCGTGCAGAAGATGGATGCATCATCATGCAGACCGACATTATGAGAAGAATTATGAATACAAGCAAAGAAGCAAGCCAAACTGACTCTATTGAAAATTTTGTAGTAGATCCACATCTTTCAAGTGTCAATCTCTGTGTTACGTCCACATTTTGCGCACTGTTAGGGAAATGGGTTCCAACCCAATATGGTATTCTGTTTGGTAGATCAGCGACTCATTACGCTCTTTACTTTTTCACTCTGTTCAAAAACATGAAGTACAAGACATTTGATGAATTTTATGAAAAATATATGGGAATGGTGTGTGACTTTTCAGATGCGGAGCGTGCTGGATTTGTGCAAGGTCTCGAAGAACATGCCAATGAATTGGATAAGCTTCAAGCAGAATTATGGAGTGGTTTCGAAGAAGGTCTCAAAAAACATTTCAGAGTGAATGACTCAAAATTTCCTATTGAAAAGTTCTATGCATTTTGCATTGTCCATTTTGACAGATCGACATCCCGCATTGTTCGAAACAATTCTGTGGTAGAGCTTGGGCGTAAAGATGAATTCAAGAGCATGGTAGATAAGCTGAAAGACGACGAGACAACGCCCGAGGATTTCAATGAAACAGTAGCATATCTTTTGGCCGAATTTCCTAACTGCAAGAATTGGCTGAACTGGTATTTACATCCTGCCCGTGGTAGATGTATTTTCCCAGCACTTGCAAGCGAGCCTTTTGCTGGTGAAGCAAAACACACCAACGCACAAGAATCGATGGGACGCACGATTCAACTTACGTGTCGCCAAGACCATCCCAACATTGCCGAGCTGTATTTACATCTGTACAAAATGGCTGCAAAGTGGGACATGGAATATAGTTTTGCTTACTGGGGCGAATCCGTTTCGTATGGAGGACCGAGAAAGAAACGATCTCGTCAAAATGATGGAAGAGCACCTGACACAAGCCAACTCCTGCTTCGACAACGTAAGAAGCGAAAGATTGGTAGACCGAGACATGCATCTAATGTAGCTCCTTCTGGTAAAGATGCCGTTGACCTGAATTTGGCAATACCTTGGTCCTTTAAGTATGATGCCGGCAAAAACATGCAATATGTTGTCAACAATACATGTGCATTAGATACCTCATTACAGATACTGTATCTTCTGCGGCGTTATGATAATGATTTGTATCTCAGCTTTAGAGAGAAGAAATGCGAAGTCTTAAATACAATTCTGGATCTTATTCACCAAGGAGAGTACAACAAGGCACGTGTAGATTGGATTGAACATTCTGAAGCAACTGGAAAATGTGTTCTTGCAGTAAAATCGCCGGCAATAGAGAACAGCGCTCGCAAGAATAAGTCTTGCCAAGTGTGGGACTGCTGGGGTAGTATTTCTTCTCAGCTGCATCGTGTTCATCTCTTTAGGTACACATTTACGAATGACTACGATGAGTGTAGCACCGGTGAAATCAACTGTGACCACTGGGAACACTACGAGCCAGGCAAATATGCAAACAGAAATCAGCACAGCAGGCATTTGGGCCTTGATCCTTGTGAGATGCATGACATACAACGTTTAGTGTTGGATACATATTACAACACTTACGGAGAGGAATGTGAATGCGGTGTCGGAACAAAGATAAAAAGATCTGGCAAGGAACAGACTGGACCATTTGAACTTTGTTCAGGTAGGCGTATGCTGAAGAAATCAATCATTGTTCCACCAACTCTGCTCTTTGTAGAGGCCTCAGATGCACTTGAGGCTCCTCAAAAGCAATCACACATTAAGTTTCTTGACAAAATTGAGAAACAACTGTTCATAGACGGAAATAGATTTCAGTTGGTTGCGGTAATATGTGGAAATGGTGCGCACTGGTGTGCTGTTACAATCATACACGGAAAATATTTACTCTACGACGGCATGTTTTCTGGACAAAAGCTTCGCTGGATCCCGAAGACATTCAAAATTTCTTCGCTGGGAAAGGGTAACTATAAGGTCGCGGGCCTGTGGTATAAACATTGCCAAGATACAAAAGACAAGGATGGTAAGAGTGTGAAAACAACAAATCCTGAGGAAAATGATGATGTAGAAGAAATGCAAGTAGACACTTCAGCAACTAAAGTCAATGATGTAGAAGAAACACAAGTAGATAGTTCAGAAAATGAATTCTCGGACAATGGCGATGACATAATTCCACGACCACCAACCAGGAAGAATGACTTGTCCGATACAAGTGATGAGGATGTTGCATGTCTGTTGAAAAGCAAGAAGAGAAAAAGGGGCCCCCACTCTGCACAAACGAAAGACAAGAAACCATCAAGAAAGAAATACAGAATGGGAATTTCCATTACCAAGGTTGCGGGAAGAGGTAAGCAACCGACATGTGCTTACTGTTTGCAACTTATGGAAAGGGGTTTATGGCATGCCGTAAAAAGGTGTAAAAGGACTGATGTTGACAAGAAGTGGGACGCTATCCAGCACTATCATTTCGACTGTCTTAATCATTTTTCTCCGGAAGAGCAGGAACAACTCTTAGCGATCGTTGATGCATCCGCTGAGGTTAGTGAGCAAGCAAAAAAATCACTTGAAAAAACTATTGACAAGATCAACAAACGTTTGGATGGAAGAAGAGTAAGACGGTAATTAATAATTTCTAAATATTCTTAAGAATAAAGATCTTAATAGTGGACCAATCTGTCTCATGTTTTATCGTGCACTGAAAATCTACCATCTCATGTTCCCTCTTCGATGCCAACGTGTTTCCCGTTCAATTTTTTTCGTTTTATCTTACTGTCTTACATGCCCTCTACAATGATAATACGTGTCTGGACCAAGAATTATGGTCGCTTTATGTCCAGAAACAGTAGCAGGGGCACGTGGAATCAATCTCAGGCTGTTATTAGGTTCTAGATATTTTGGAGCGCTCTTTTGAAATTTTGGAGCGCTGATGGTAGAAGCGCTCCAGACACGCTCCAAAGTGGAGCGCTCCAATATACATACACCCGAGTAAAACTCAGATTAAGAACCACTTCTTATTAAGAACCACTTCTCTCATTAAGAACCACCCCTCCTTCCGAAATACTCTTATTAAGAACCAGAGATTAGTACCAGTTCCCACGAGACTGTCGACGTACATTTCTTCGGGTCCTTCCGTTTTCTCTTTAAAAGATGTGTGTTGCCTGTTTTAAAAATATGCTTTCGTTAGGTGTCTCCAACGAAAATGTCTTTATTTGCAGTCTTCTCTGTTTGGTCAGCTTTTTGTTGAGTGTTTTCTTAATTTTCTCTTATTTTCTGTTCGTTTTCTCTCTCCGATGAACCAAAGTTCATAGGAACATGCACACTCGACATCCCACAAAAAAACAATCGACACCAACGGCCATCAGGACCTAGGAGAGCATAAAAACTTTGGGCGGCCTATACCAATTTTTTGTTTTTTCGTCATCCGGGCTGTTTTGTCGTTCACCTCTTTTGTGTTTCCTCGAACGTTTCAGCATTAATTCTGACGTATGTTACCATTGAAAGTTCCTGTTCGTAACACAGTGTGTGGTGACATACTTACTATTTTCCCAACTACGCCAAAGCTGTTCAAACATTTACGGTCCAGGATAATTAGCAACACAGTTTTTGCACCTCAATGGTGCTGCTGCTAGCGGTGCTGCTTCGGCGAGCGGGGCGTCCGTGTGGGCCGGCGGGACGTCCGCGCGGTCGAAGTCCGTGCGGCTGACGAACGGGTCGTCCACGCGCGCCCTCCGGCTGTGGTTGCCACGGTCAGCGGACGCGTGGCGCGGCACGGCGAGACGGGTTGCAGACGCACGGCGCGGCAACGGGTTGCGGACGCACGGCGTGGCAGCAACGGTGGCGCCGTCTGAGGACGCACGACGGCGCCGTCTGGGGACACACGATGGCGCAGCGGGCGTTGCGGCGCGGGGACGCACGGCGGCGCGGCCGCAGCGGGCGTTGCGGCGCGGGGACGCACGGCGGCGCGGCGGCGGCTATGACGACCTCCTCATTTTTAAACATTTGTTTGAAAGCGGGTCGTCGGAAACTCTTGGGTAAAAACCGAATTTGATTTGCGGACTTGAGGTAGGTCGGCGTGCCCCGACCGATCGTTCGACGGTCGTACATGCCTTTTTACTCACCCCACGCTCTTTCTCTTTTGCTCCAAAACTGCCCTATTTTGCAAAGGTGAGATCTCAAACATTCTTTGCTTACCTTTTCTACTGTCTCTCATCTCTCCCGTCGTGTATCAAAATTTCCCCCTTTTCGATAGGCCAGCAACACCATGAGGGACGTCCGCGCCGGCTAAGTCCGAACGGATGCACGTAGATTCCGCACCGACCAGGGGGGGATCCGGCGGGTGACGTCCGCGTTGTGTTCATGTTTATGTTTTTCCGACTAAAGAACCTTTCTTTTTTCGCCTAACTTTCTCAGATAAAGAACAACATGTCGGACAACGAACGTGCGGCCTGGATGGGGTACGCTGCCATGGGTGCCTTCCGCAAGGGGGACCTCCGGGCCGCTGCGTCATCGGCCGCGACTCTACCCGGCACATATACGTTGTGGTGGAATATGCTGCCCAAGGGGTTGACTGGGGTTGACTTATTTCAGGCCATGTGTGAATACAGATTGAATGTGTATGCAAATAAACCTGATGAGCATAGGATCAGCGATGCGGTTGGTGTTGTGACTCCGCGGGAAGGATGGACGAAACGGCAGCGCGACATTTTAGACGTAGACTCGATGCGAAAGAGGAAGGCAAAGATCATTGATGGTGTGGATCTGTTTGGTTCCTTATGCGCATATCGATTGTGGTGGTATTCAAATAAACCAAAACACCACAGGATCAGCGACGAAGTCGGCGTTATGTCTCCGAAGAAAGGATGGACGCAGAGGCAGCGAGACATTTTTGAATTAGGTTCTATGCCAAAGCTGGATGCCGGTGTATCGTCCGGAGATGGCTATGTGGCCAGAAACACAACAATCTATGACGCACGAGTGAAGACGGTGGGGACAACACCGATGCCGCCAACAGAGGCACATGCGACGGCATCCGTGGCGGCAGGGGATGGAGTCGCAGAGCAGGCTCGGAAGAGGAATTATAAGCAGGCATTTTTAGGGGGGTACGGGGAGTATTCTTCCAATTAAACGAATTGGAGGGCAACGGATCAGGTTACTCTGGGGGAGGTTGTGGGGAAATTATGTCGGCGACAGATGAATTGGCTGATGCTCGATCGTTGATTAGATTGACTGATGCTTCAGGGACGGCAGTGCCCGTTTTATGTGTTAAATATATTATTTACCCTATAGTACGCGTGTCGAGATGTTTTTAGCTTGCACTCTAAGGAATGTTGTACAGGATAGTTGGGATGTCTAAACATGGCAGAGAGAAAGTGTGCGTCAATTGGATTGGCTGATGCTTCATTCGGAGGTCTCTCGAAAGATAAGATCAATTGCTACACACTAAGGTTAACCTTAAGTATCGACACTATACAAGATATTTTCATTGTACGATAGCAATGGCATAGGTGGTTTCTACATGAAAATTAAATAGGCAAGACCAAACGGGGGAATGGCAGATCAAGACTGAAAAAGACGGGAGATTGGGAGAGGGGGGGCTTGAAGTCACATGGGCCAAAATGTGAAAAAAGGGGGGAAATTTGAGAAAAATAGGGTTTTAGGGGGGAAACCCTCCATTTTTTTTCGAGAAATGTTGAGATGTAAAAAGTTTGGACAAAGATATACAATTAGGAACCAGGATGAAGCCGTGATATTGAAAACTCAGGTTGTAGCGCCAAAACACGGTAAGTGGTCGTTAATAAGAGTAAATTGGGCATTTTGGGGAAATCGGCCAAAAAACGGTTTCGCCTAGTGAGACACCAAAAACGACTTTTTTCACAAAACCAAAAACATATGTAAGTAGAGAGGAGTCAGGGCGACCAGAATAATGCATTGGGGGCACAAGAGGGTGTGCCTGGGAGTTGATATTCCAAAACACCCCTTAGCCGGTCGCTAATAGGAGTTTTACTCTAATTTGCACCTCAGGCATGCCTAATGGTTCAAAATGGTAACGTGTACATCCTAATACATTGGCTAGTAGAAATCTGATGTCAGGGGTCTGAAGAAGCTGTTTGAAGGTAGAAAGCAGCTTTACTCTTTGGCTTGGTTGCAAAAGCTAAGTTTCTCACCCAGAACGAATTTGAAGAAATAGGGTTGACCCTCCAAATCCCTGTAGGTCGATCAAGAGGCGGAATGGGCGCCACACAAATGCACACAATATTTCACTCTTGTGTGGCTCCGGAATCGATAGGTATTCACATAAGAGAGAAAATATCAATCAATAACTTGATTAATATTTGCAAAATATTTCTCTGAAATTACGTGAATACATCTTTTAATTGAGAATGCATGCGGACACGTAAAGCTGTGGTACAAAGGCATGAAATGCAATGTCGTGCGCAAAAATGATGATATCTGAGCAACCTACAATATTTTTGCATTCATCTTACAATACATATTATAATCATTCAACAGGAATCCCGTGACCAAGCTTCCAACGGCATTTGCTCGAATACCACAATCTATGCAATTTTCTACTGTGCTATACATGATGTACATACTAATGGTATGTATTATTCAGTCGTACATAATATTGATGAAAAGTAATGCCTAGAGCAGCTCAGTACTGATTCCTAGATGAATCAGATTATTTACCCGTGCTGACACAGCTTTCGAGGACTTCTTGTGCACAGTTGTATGATCTCCTCAAATGTTGTCATTGTCTGCCACGAAAACATGCACGATTCCACGGATTAGTCGCCCGATCATCCCCACGAGCATTCGTCCGTAAAAAAAATCTGCATGCACAAACCCACAGCCTCAGTTTGTTTTGCACATAACACGCGAGCTTCGCGTGCACGTAACGCGCGCATGTTGCACAGTGTCGTAGTCTCCTGAATGGTTACTGTTGTCTTCCACGAGAATGCACAATTCCGTGAATTGGTCGCATGATAATCCAAAAGAAGTGGTTGACTTTTGCAGCAATAATGGTCTGTCCAGAAATTCTGTGTGCATGACCCCAACAGCTTGAATTCTTCCGTAGATCCACGCTCGGTGACCGTCTCTGCCATTCATGGACAAATTCACTTTGGTAAAATAAAAATGCGCGGGATTTTCACCAAACACTAGGGGCCACACGGGTTACTACCATGTTCTAAGACAGAGACGACCTCGGAGTAAGTATGTGCGAGTGCGAAATGTCGTGATCGTGACAT
>JALLOW010002408.1:0-13564 GCA_036939715.1 Shionodiscus oestrupii
CTTGTTCTTGACTTGATCCGTTACCCAGAAGAATCGCATTTCCATCGAGCGTGAGCGTTGCTTCTTCACGCTGTCATTCGCAATTCCTGCTGCTGTGCTGTTGTCGCAGTGGACTGGTGTAGGCGGCTGTGGGTGACCCAACTCCATTAGCGTCAATCGTATTGTCTTGCCCTCTTTGATGTTCAGGAACAGCGCTGCCAGTTCTGCCTCTGCAGCAGAACACACAACTATCCTGAGTACGCCACAGGCCACGTAGATTGCTCCGTTCATCTTGATGCTCTTTCCTTTCTTGGGTATGCTTCCCAGGAAGAAGTGTCCTGCAAGTCTGCTCTTGGCCTTTGGCTCCGAAAGATATGATGCATCCGAGTGTATGTTCAACACCATCTTGGATGCATGGTATCTTACCTTGGCGTCTGGATTTGTAGCCAGATAATCTAGCAAGTGCTGCACATCTCTCATAGTCTTCTCTGTTGCTTGTGTTTGTTCTCCTGCAATTGTGCTGAGTGGGAGGAGGATGGTGTTGTCTACTGCTCTGCCATAGTACAGGCACACTCCTACTACTTGCTGGACTATGTTGACTTGTTTTTCGTTCAGCTTTGGTGACTTGTCTTCCTTGATCGTGTCTTGTGCCGCCTTGCCATACACCTTTTTGGGTGCTTTGTAGGGGCTATAGACAGGTCTGGAAGGCATCTTGTGATTGAACCGTTGCCGTAGCTTCGTGATGTATCCTACCATGGACGTATCAACCCATCTTTCATCGTAGTTCCAGTCCAGCGTGATGCCTGCGTACAGCGATCCCGTCCAGTCACATGTTAACTTGGTGTAGTGCTTCTTTATGGCCGCAATCAAGTGATCCATGTGACGCTTTCCGACGTATTTCACGCCAAAATCATCCACTATTAGAGAAAATTGGATCGGCCTGGTCCTGTGCTTCCACAACCCAGGAGTGTGCGGTACCTCATAATATCCCTCAGGCTTGAGTAATTTTTTCAGCCTCTCGTTGGCTAGTTTGCCTGCTTGAGGCAGTCCGTAAATGGCTTTCCTGATTTCCCAATAAACAAAGCCTTTGTATGCATGCTTGTCCAAGTTGTATTGTTTTCTTATCCATGGCGGAAAAGTTCAAGTGGCATCTTCATGTACTCATACCTCTCCATTGGTGTCTCAAGGTAGAAGTTGCCGACGTCTAAGCATCCAAATCTTGCCCCTTCTGTACTAATGACACTATTCCAAATGATCTTGCTCGTGGTGAGGTCTGCTGTACGCGTTGTCAGATCCCCTGGGCACTTGATCAAGTTGCCTCCTGCTGTAATGCGCACTCTGTTTGGGTCTGATTTCTGCGGTCTGAAGTCCACAACAATGCGTGCATACGTGGGTTTTCTTCCCTCAGCATACATCTTTGCAATCTGTTCGTGATCCATGACAAAAATGCAGTTCTTCCCTGGAGTTTTAGTTTTGTCATCTCCCTGCGCCATGTTGCCAACTTCCTTGCCAAAGGCAGTTTGCCACGTCTCGCGCAGCTCTGCGTTATCTGGATCGTTTGCCAACTTTTTATATTTGGTGATTGTCTCTCCTGTGTCAGGGTGCACAACAGCGGCGCAGAAATGTGAGATGTCAACGTCATACATGTTTTCGCTCGTTGCCCTCTCTGTCGGGCTGTTCTCTAAAATGTCCCGCGGCGTCCACAGGTCGTTTGGCGTGTCCCACACTTGGGATGTGAGCAAATTTACTGCCTCTTGAGAGATCATTGGTCTGTTGGCCATCGGTATCCGGTTGGAGTTTGGGGAGCTGGGCATGGTAGCATGCTCCCCTCTTCCGTGGTCGAGGTTCAGTCGTGGTGAGCGTCGTCGTGGCTCCGCTGGTCGTTCAATCGCCGCTGTCTGCATCGGCACGTTGTTTCGTGTCTCCCGTTGGTGCGTCCTTGGTGCCTGTTGCACTACCGAGGGCGCCGTGGGGTTCGTCGACGTCGTGACTTCTGGAGATTGTTCTCTTGCTGTGGGGTATTCCTCACCCTCTGAAGTCTGCTTGTCATCCACCCTCTGAGGTGGTGCTTTGATACCAGCTTCGATCTCTTTCACATTTTTTGCAATGGCTTTCAAAAGTTTCCTGCGTACTTTCTTGGGCAACTTTTCAACAGCTTCCTTGAGCTCAACATTCACCTCGTGTGCATGCTGCTCGGGTGTAAAGGTTGGCATGATGCAATGCTGTGGAAAGAGGTCAAATGAGCCAGACGTTCTGATGGATCTTGTTGCCGGTACGTAAAATTCACAGCATCTGTAGTGGTCCATGGCCGGTTTGAGGTACCACGCGTCCAGACCACGCGGTCCCCATGACGTTCGCGTGATGGCATCTTCGTAAATGACCGCTCTCGTGCCCGGCGGGGCCATCATGTGCATGTTCCAGTCGTACTTCTTTCCGTGCAGTTGTTCGTACGCCGACAGCTTTGGATTGATTCTCGACGTCCTCAGCATGTTCAGCGTTGCTGTTGCCTGTTCCGTGAGCTCGTCCCACAATTGCAACGGCCAGTGCAGGTCCGTTGAGCACAATCCACTGATAAAGTGATTTTTGAATGTCTGAATTGCACGTTCCGCTGCGTTCACTCTGTGGTTCGATGGTTCGACAAATTGCCACTTGCATGATTCCTTCTTGAGGAACTCCTTGAGAGGTCTAGTGGCCTGGTTGTCCGTCACGTTCAATTTTGGTGTGTATCCTTTTGATTTTAATTCTTCAAATACTTGCTCGAATGCTTTGATGATGGTTTCATCTTTGAGGTCCGTGATCGGAATGGCAAATATGCAATTGATGTCATAGTCATACGCAATGAAATATGCTTGTGCGCCCTCGAGGGACATGACCGGGAAGTTGCCCGTCATGTCGTGATAAAAAGTTCCTGTGTTTGCATCTGCCAGCGCTGCGCAGCAGAAGACGTTGCTGACTCGTCCTTCATCCATTGGGACAATGGTTGGTCCAGCATTCGGGTACGTGTCAATAACGCTGAGGTCCTCTGCCGGATCCCAATCTTCATCTGCCTGGTCGCCGTCCTCCAGTTGTTCAGGTACGGTCTCAACATTGATTGTTGTTGTGCGCGTTGATCTAACATTAGCTCGCTGCTTCTTGAGTCTCCCCTTTGACGTTGCTGGTGACGGTGCAAGATACTTCATCACTAGATTTGGTTTGCTGAGGAGCGGTATTCCCTCCAGGTGTCCCTTGTTTGCTGCTCTGATGATCGTCTGCGCCGGAGGATTGAAAAAACACTGGTGCATGTATTTCATTTGTTGCTGTCTGTAAGGCAGGGTGTACAAATTGTTTGCTCCGTGCATGCAATGATTGGATGCTGCCAATCTACCCGGGGCATGCTTTGGGAGATCTAATCCTTCCAGGGTGTTGTTCTTTGTGATGGGATTGATCGGGAGTCTCCACATTCCCGTCTCTTGGTCCCGGCCTCCTGTCAGCATCAGTTCCTCGCTGCTTGCGATGCGGTGTTGTCTGGCCTTGGGCCCATGGTACACACGGCATTCAAATCGGTCAAAGACCACCACGCATCCCGCTTCACAGAATTTTTTGGTTGAGATTAGTGAGTGATGAGCCAGTCCTGGCACAACATGCGCTTCCGTCATTTCCTTCGGTAGCCAGGGGATTGGTAAGTTGCAAGTGTGAGTGGACAAAATAATTTTACCATCAGGTAGCTTTATCCTTAGGGGATTCTTTGCAATTTTTAAATTCTTAACTGGAGCTCCTTCAACTATGAAGTGTGCCGAGGCCCCTGAATCTGACAGTCCAAATTCTACATCTACCATTTTGGTCATTCGCTTGGTGTCAAAAACTGCTGCTGCGTTCGCTAGCTCGTGTAGGCCATTTGCTTCCACCATCGCCTGCCATGTCTTTGCTCTCGACTTGAATCGCCCATTCTCTTTTGCTGCCGCATTGCAATTCTGTGCAATCTTGGCATTCTCTATCATTCTCATTCTTTCATTCTCCCTCGCTGTGTTTGCATCTTTTCTCAGCATCATTAGCTGGTTGCTCTTTTCGATTTTGTCCTCTCTCCTCTTGCTTATTCTGTTCTTCCACTTCCGCGTCAACTTCGACCCCGTGCGGCCGCCCCATGGCAGTATCATGTGTGGAATTCCTGTGGGGGGTCTTGGTACTTCGTCATCCGCGTCGCTGTCATCTGACATTGGGTTGGTGGTGTCCGTTTTGTCTCCGCTCCACCCTCTGAGGTCGGCGTTGGAGATTTCCTCTGATGCCCACCCTCTGTCGATGGTGGTGTTGGACCTTTGAACCGTGCAATCGTCATCTAAAAAATGCGCTAAAGAAGGCTCAGATTTAGGTGAAATGACAATGTTATTTGATTTATACAAACTGGAGGGAACACGGCATGCTTTCGCCATTGGATTCTGCGTTGGTGGGCATGGTTGCCCCTTACGGGCTGTTCCTCTGCCACGACCACTGCGTCTCCATCCACGCTTCCTTTCATTGCCGCGGTCAAAAGTCGCGGCGCACCCATTGTGCGAATCAACCAGGCTTTTGTAATTGCCTGCCAACACTCTAAATTTTTGCAGTGTTGCTTCCTTCTCCGCTGCGGCTGCTCTAATTTCCACCTGCGATCCAGTGCGCCCCGCCGTTCCTGTGGGTGTGTTTAAAAATGTGGCAAGGCTATTAGCAACTTCATTCCCAATGCATCTTATTTTTTCTCCAAATTCTAGAAATTTTATGTTCGATGCTGCCGCCGCCATGATATCCGCCTGCGCTGTTGTGCTCCCTGCACCGTACGCGGGCGCGCTGCCGCTGGAGCTGGCCATGGGTGCGCCACCGTGCGGGGGCCCGTTGCCGCTGAGGGACCAGGCACACGCTCGCGTGCTGGCGCTCGGGGGCGCTCTGCCATGCAGCGGCGCGCTGCCGCCAAAGTAGGCGGTGGGCGCGCCGCCGTAGGCGGCCGCGCTGCCGTTGCTGTAGCTTGGGTGTGCGCCGCCGCAGGCGGGCGCGTTGCCGTTGATGCCGCGGTAGGGGGCGCCGCCGTAGGCGGGCGCGTTGCCGCCAAAGTGCCCGTCATACCCGGGCGCTGTGCCGTGCGCGGGCGCATTGCCGCCGTCGGAACCACTGCTGCGCGCGGTCGCTCTGCCGTCGCATCCAGTTGTTGGTGTGCTGCAGGGCGCGCCGCCGCCGGCGGGCGCGTTGCCGCCAAAGTACCCGCCGTGCCTGGGCGCGATGCCGTGCGCGGGCGCATTGCCGCCGTCGGGACCGTTGCTGCGCGCGGACGCTCTGCCGCCGACGCCAGTTGTGGGCGCGCTGCAGGGCGCGCCGCCGTAGGCGGGCGCGTTGCCGCCGAAGTGCCCGCCGCACGCGCCGCCGCATGCGGGCGCGTTGCCGCCGAAGTGCCCGCCGTACCCGGGCGCGATGCCGTGCGCGGGCGTGTTGCCGCCAAAGCTGGCCGGGGGCGTACCGCCGAGCCGGCCATCCGCGGGCGCGCGTGCCCGTGTTCGTATTGCCGCCCCCGTGCGACGCGCTGTTCCCCTCGCCGGCGACGCGCCACAAAGGGGCGGACAGGCCGTCGTTCCGGGGCGCGTTGCTCCGCGTCGTCGCAGCCACTCTCCCCACTGAATTTGTCGGGTGGACGCTGCCGAACGCGTCCTCGCCGCCGTGCGAGGTCGCGTCGTCGCACGCGGCGATGGCGGTCGCGTCGTTGCGCGCGGGTCCGTGCGCAGGAGCCGATCTCCTTGCGCTTCCCTCAGCGCTGGGGCGATGATGTCGCCCGACATTTCGTCGGGTTGCGACGACCGTTCGTCGCCGTTTCTTTGTCGTTTCGCGGCGCAGCTCCCGTCGGGCGCGTCTCGCGAGTTGGGGGAGGCCGAGGTGGTCCGTCCGCCCGCAAGTCCGCCGGCGTTGCTCGCTCGGCGCCGGTATTGTTAGACTGTTAGACAGCAGTCTACGCAATCATATTGTCTAACAATGTTGTGGTTGGCTGGCGATCGCTCGCCAGCCAACCGTGCTATCTATTGGTGGTGCGCGGGAGTTCTGGGAATTAGATACGCGCCAGCTGAGCTTCCTATGAGCTCCTGGTACCATGCCGATGCGGCTATAGCTTTGGCCAATCGTGACAGGGGGCTCTTGCCTGAGTAGCCCCCTTCCTGGATCCCAACAGCGCGCGAGCATTGGCACCGTCGCGTCTCTCGAAAACTGTGCGCGTGAGCACTGACAGACCTCCTGTGTCGCGGATCCAAGCAGCCCATACTCGTGCCCTTCCGGCGAGACGACGCTGCTGGACCGAGCGCGCCCACATCGTGATAAGTGAGCCTCTGGAAGCCGCCACACGCGCCGCTCAGCCTGTGCTCTGCCGGCGGCGGATTTGTCGTCAGCGTTCTTAGCATTCAAAGCATTCAAAACATTCAAAGTATCGTAGGAGCAAGAGTGCACCATCGTAACAACGCAACACCAAGATCATGCGATCGTAAGATCGCAATGTGGAAGAATCAAGAATCAAACAATCGAAAGATCACCGTGCTGGTTGCTAGAATATTGCCTAATATCTACTATGATTAGGTAACTGTAATGGCCCCGGGGCCGAAATATCGGCCCCAACTATTTAGGAACTTGTATAGGGGTATCGTAACACCCATAAACTAATGCACGTACTTACAACTATGATGGCCTTACATGCCTATTAATCAAGCATACATTTATTAGACGTGATCGCAGCGGATTTTCGAAACCCGCCGCGGCAAACAGGAGCGCAACGAGCTCGCCAACGGATGTCGCAAAAGAAATTTATAAACCCATCGACGGTAAGGTGGAAACGCGAGTTCCAAGTACCGAGCGGCGAGGGCACGGCGCGAGCCGAAAGCAGCATTGGCGGCCGCGCGACAAAGGCCCCAGCCCAGGAGTTGAAGCGCAGCACAAAAGAATTCAAAATAAACTGGATTCAATGCCAAAGACACCAAAAAACATGGACAATCTTTGGAGCTACTACAGCAGCAACGACGCCGGCGACGACAGAGCCGCGGAGGCGAGAGCGAGCGAACCAGCGCCGACGAGGTTACGCCCGCAAAAGGAGCGCCACCTCGAAATGACGGCGGCGATGCGGGGGAAAAGCGCGGCGACAAGGAAGCGAGGGGATAAACGATGCCCCCAACCCCGCCGGTCGCGCGCCCAGCGGAAGAACCACCGCCGTTTGTCCCCCCACCGCGGGCACCCCCACGGTCCCCCCCCCCCTTCCCCCGCGGCGTTACTTGAACGGAAGCACAGCAACAGGTGCCCCCAAACAGAGCACCCAGCTTCGTGATGCCGAAGATGGAAAAGCCAAATGAGAAGGAAATTCTGGCCAGTTTTGAATACCCTGACCTCGGAAAGCTCGAGGGAGAACCAAAATACAAAACCCTCATGGAAGCACGGAAGAAACAAGCGGCGAATGCCCGCAAAGTAGAATCAATTTTGGGGGGAGGAAAGACAGGGCACGCGGGGATGGTACTCAAACCAGAGGTATTTAACAAAGCCCCGAACACACAGCCGTGGATGGTACCACGATCAAAGGGATTGCTACCAAAATTCCCCCCGGAGCAACGGAGGAGCAGCAGAAGGAGATGACGGCCAAGCACTGCCAAAAAGAGGAGTACATTCTCAAGGCGAAATGCACAGAGAAATTACTCCGGAACCAACTGCTGAAGTACATACACGACGATTATTTTTGTGAAATTAGGGACCCTATCATGGACTACGATGGATACACCCTGATCGAGCTCTATGATCACCTTTTCCAAAATTATGGAAAACTGGGAATCAAAGAAAGATCCAAAACAATGGAAAAGTTCCGCAAAGAGCCAGATTGGGACCGAGCAATCGATGTGTACTTCGCAAGGCAGCAAGAGTGCCAGCGAATCATGGCTGACACACGCATCCCTATCTCGGATGAGGCCATGACCGACCAAATGGTCACCCATTTTGCGCTGGCAGGGATCGTCAACCAATCGCGCCAGAAGTGGGAAAACTACATCGCAGACAATCCTACGAAGGAAAATTGGAAGGATGCAAAAGCGTGGCATCGCCGAAAGTACAAAGAAGTGAGGGATGCAGCAGAAGATGCTGGAATGGAGGGGGGATCGGCCTTCGCGGCCCAGGAGAAGAAGTCGCCAGCTGATATTGAGAGGGAAGCAAGAGAGGAGTTCCGCCAAGAGCTCACTGAAACGGTGGGGAATTCTCTGAATGATATCGCGGCGGCAGCAACTACCAAACAAGAAATGGTTGACAAAACAAATGAAACCATTTCGAAGCTGACCGTGACGGTATCAGAACTCTCAGCAAAAATAACAATGCTAATGGAGGAGAATGCAAAGTTACGCCGTGCCGCAGCAACTGCAGGGCCACGCCCATCAGTCAAAACAGAGGTGCTACCCAAGGAAGTAAACACCCAAGGGCAGCAGTGCGCAGTCAGACATGGAAAAATAGGCTATAAGGGAACAGTATATGACGAGCACAAAATATTCTTCGCAGAAAGGCAGTACTGTTCAAAATGCAAACAAAATGTCTACCATCTACCAAAAGCTTGCCCTGGAATTCAAACCAAGACCACGGGCCAGCGCGGGGGAAAGCGCAAGAGAGAGTGAAGCGACGGCGCAGCCGGGAGTTATCAAGCCAACAATATTTGTGAGGACAATGATGATAATACTTTCGGCTGCGCCCCACCGCCAAACCCAAAAAGAACATGTGCCTTTTTGGACACGGCGGCCTCTGTGTCATGTATGGGGAAGGAAGCGGCAACAGACAGAGCATTAATACAATTAAGAAACAAACATTTAGATACACCATCAGCAATACCGGTTACTACAACAGAAACAAGGAGATTAAGAATGAATAAACTCCCAGAGAGGGCAAAGACAGCATTCACAGTGGAAGAACTGCCCCACAATCTACTTTCGGGACCAGAACTAGTAGATGCGGGATGCGAACTGCACCTCAACAAATATGGAGCAGAGATAGAGTTGGAAGGGGAGATTCTTTACAGAGGCTGGAGGGATCAAGCCACAAGACTTTGGCGCTTCAACATTGACCCTAATGACGGCAACAGGCTAATGCCACTGCCCGACGACGATGTTGAAAATAACAAACAAGGCGCGATCCTGTCAGCAATGGAATTCGACATGAGGACAGGAGTAGTATACTCCATGCTGCACGAGAGCCAGAGTGCAAGCATAAATGCGCTCTACGAGTGTCAAAATAAAGAAGAACTGATAAAATATTACCATGCAAGCCTCTGCTACCACACAAAGAGAACCCTGATCGCAGCAGCGAAGGCGGGATACCTGAGGGGTTTTCCTGCCCTGACAGCAGAAGCAATCAGCAGATTCATCAAAGTTGATGAAGCAACGGAAGCAGGGCACATGAGGGCAACGCCGCGGGGCACACGCTCAACAACAAAAAAGAGCGCGCGAGGCAGGCCAGCACTCAAAAAGGATGAAGATGAAATGGAAAGAGCAGAGGCAATGGAAGAATCAATTGCAATCCCGCAACAAGAACCTGGAAATTGCAAAACAAATTATGTGTTTATGACGGTCAAACTGGCGGACGGATGGGTAGCCAGCGACCAGACTGGGGCATTTCCAAGGGTGTCTACCAGAGGAAACAGATACATATCAGTTTTCTACATTTATGATGCAAATTACATAAAAGGGATAGCAATCAAAAGCAGACACAAACAAGAACTACTGGAAGCATACCAGACAGTGTACAAATTCTGTGAGCAAAGAGGTTTCAAACCAAAGCTGCACCGTATGGACAATGAAACATCAGAGGATGTAGAAGATTTCATCCAGGAGCAGAATGCAGAAGTCCAATACTCGTCACCAGATAGGCACTGCCCACCAGCAGAAAAGGCAGTGCAAACATACAAGTCTGTTTTCAAATCTGTTCTGAAGTCATTGCCAAAGGAGTTCCCGTTAGGAATATGGGATAGATTGTTGCTGCACACAGATCTGGGCACCAACATAGTGCGAGCGTGCAGGACGAACCCGTTACTTTCGGCGTGGGCAGCAATGAATGGTGAATACCACTTCCACGCAACACCCATAGCGCCGCCAGGAACCAAAATGCTGATGCACCAAAAGCCCAACAACAGGAGGAGTTTCGGACCCAATGCAGAGGTGGCTTGGTACACAGCGCCGTGCCTGCAGCACTATCGAACGTTCACGGGAGTAGCTGAAAAAACAGGAGCAGAACGAAAATCAGAAACTGTCACCTTCCAGCACCACGCCATAAAGGTGCCGACGCTGCAACCAGAGGATAGAATATTGGAAGCAGCAAGGGAGCTAAAGGATGCCATTCGCCAACAACCAACGAAGGGACCACTGGAATGCAGGAAAGCAATTGATATTCTGCAGGAGGTACTGCTAGGAAAAAGGAAAGACCCAATTCCCAAAAACAGCGTTCAAATAGAGCGTGAGAAGGAGCGCCAGATGCCAGAAGACCCCGCAGGGGTACTGACATCAACGGAGGCTGCGTTGCCAGAAGAGCCAACTAGGCTACTGACAACCAGTAAACCAGCACAAACACGTGCTGAAACGTCTCCAGTGGCTACTCCAGGGAGGCATGCCCGCCCCAAATGACTGGGGGGCAGCCGACAGGTGTGACGACGCCTAATACTGCAGCTGTAGGGTCAGGGCCAATTCCTATTACTCAGGAGGAGGAGAGCGAGGATTGCAGCATGCATTGGAAAGATGAGGGACTCAGGAGGAGCAAACGAGTTTGCGCCATGAAGCCAGGATTGGTATTAGGAGCAACAATGAATCACCACCTGCAGATCAAAGAATGGGCATTTGAAGAATATTTTGCAGGAGCCATCACATGCAAAGAAACGGGCAAATACTTGAATACAGAGATCTGATAAAGCGCCCAGGCTTAAAAGATACTTGGGAAAGATCTTTTGCAAATGAACTGGGACGTCTGGCGCAAGGGATACGAGACATTAAAGGTACGAACACAATTACCTTTATCAAAAAGTCTGCAATTCCCGAAGACAGGCGCAAGGACATAACCTATGGAAGGATAGTAGTAAGTTGGAGACCAGAGAAGGATGAGCCCAACCGATCAAGACTGACAGCAGGAGGGAACTTGATAAACTACCCATTCGAAGTCAGTGCACCTACCTGCAGCATGCCAACCATCAAATTACACTGGAACTCGGTACTGTCAACACCTGGAGCAGAATATGCAACTTTTGACATCTCAAATTTTTATTTGGGAACAAAATTACCAAGACCAGAATACATGAGGCTGCCATTGGAAATCATTCCGCAAGAAATCATAGACAAATATCATCTAGAGGAGATCGCTGTAGATGGCTGGGTATACTGTCGCATAGATGGAGGAATGTATGGGCTTCCCCAGGCGGGAAAGATAGCCAGTGACAGGCTGATCAAACGCCTTGGAACTACAGGATATTATCCAGTGCAATTCACAGAGGGACTGTGGAGGCACGTGTGGCGCCCAATCACATTTACACTGGTAGTAGATGACTTTGGAATCAAATTCGTTGGAAAGGATCACGCAGAACATCTGCTCACAACATTGCGACAATGGTACGATGTAAAAGCAGATTGGAAAGGAGACAGATATGTCGGAATCACACTCAAATGGGACTACAAAAATAGAACCCTAGAAACGAGCGTACCGGGATATGTCAAGGAAGCCCTTCACCAACTCCAACATCCAGCACCAAAAAAGCCACAGCACGCGCCAGCAAAAGCCAGGCCAATACAATATGGGGCCAAAGTCCAAACTACCACCACTGATACCTCAAAGCCACTCCCCAAGGAGGGAATCAAGAGAATTCAAAAAGCAGTAGGGAGACTCGTTTGGTACTGCAGCGCCACAGATCCAACCATGGCGAAGACTCTCAGCAGCATCGCCAACAAGCAAGCAAAGGCAACAGAAAAAGTCAAGGCAGAATGTGATCATTTTCTGGACTATTGCCACACCCATCCTGATGCAAGGGTGCGCTTTCTCAAAAGCGACATGATTTTGGCTTTACATTCGGACGGATCATACAATTCTGAACCAGAATCCAAAAGCAGAGCAGGAGGACATTTTTATTTGAGCGACAAAGGCAACCACAATCTGAGCAATGGTGCAGTGTTAACTTTGTCAAAAGTTATAAAATATGTCATGTCATCTGCAGGCGAAACAGAAGCAGCTTCCTCCTACCTCAACTGCAAAGCAGCGCTACCATTGAGAATAGCATTGGAGGAGATGGGGCATCCCCAGCCTAAAACACCAGTAATCGTTGACAATACTTCAACTCAGGGTCTAATGACAAATACAATGACCCCAAAGAAATCCAAACAGTATGACATGCGAGTAAACTGGCTGAAATGCAGGAATGCCCAGAAGCAATTTAATTTAATTTGGGCACCGGGACCTGATAACAGAGGGGATTATCACACAAAAATTCACCCGGTGCATGAATACAAAAACAAGAGAAAAGCATATGTGTTAAACTGAATGGGACCATGATCCAGTGACCTGCAAGGGTAACCTGCAAGGGTGTGCTAGAATATTGCCCAATATCTATTATGATCAGGTAACTATGATGGTCCCGGGGCCTAAATATCGGCCCCAACTAATTAGGCACTAGTATAGGGGCGTCATGAGCCCATAAACTAATGCACGTACTTGTAACCGTGATGGCCTACCAGCCTATTAATCAAGCAGGCCTGTGTCCCTGTCGGCGCGGAGGTCGGCGGCAGCAAGCAAGATGGCCTTGTTGTCGGCCATCGGCATGAGGACGTTGCCGGGCCGACCGCGCCAGCAACGAAGAAGGCCACCAGAAGCACCGCTCGGCCCGTGCTCGACCCGTCCCGCCACCCATGCCTCCAACGCCACTAACGGCATGTCAAACGCGTGGTTTGTGACCTTTGCTCAGCTGCCGAGCACGCACACCTCCAGGTCAGCGTCAAGGTCGGCGTCAAGGCCGGCGCCCTTGTGTAAGAAGGCTGGCGGCGGCAAGCGAGAGGGCCTTTTCGTCAGCCAGAGGCAAGAGGACGTCGCCGGGCCGACCACATCAGCGTCACGACGAAGAAGACCGTCCAGGTCAGCGTCCAGGTTGGCGTCGAGGCCAGCTTCCTTGTCGTCACGGAGGTCAGCGTCAGCGGGCGATGGCTGCATGCCACCGCGGAAGAACGGCTTGGCCTGCGCTCGACCCGTGCCGCCGCTCACGTTTAATCTGCGACGGACGGTACGTTGAACGCGTGGCCCGGGAGCTTTGCATAGCCGCCAAGCGCGTGCACGTCCAGGTCTGCGTCGAGGCCGGCACCCTTGTTGGCACGGAGGACGGCGTTAGCGGGCATTGGCTGCGCGTCGCCACTCACCACGCCAGCAATGTTTCCCTCCCGGTGGCGAGCGAGGCACTCACGCCGTGGCTCATGCGCAGGGGAGAGCGCATCACTGGCGGATGGAGGAGGGCCGCAGCGACGCTGATGCTGGTGGCATCAACGCCGCCGCTACTGCGCTCGCAGCAATTTTCAGCTCAGAGAGCGGGCGGCGAAGCGCGCCAGCTCGTCGTGGGTGCTGTTCCGAACAAGCGCGT
>JALLOW010003001.1:0-13558 GCA_036939715.1 Shionodiscus oestrupii
TTTTTCCCTCTTTAGATATAATTTTTGTCCCCCAGCGAGCGGGCGAGCGCCTTGGGGTCGGTGGGTGGGGTCGGTGGTGGCCATTTGCGCAAAATTTCTTGCGTTCGATTCCCCCCCGGACTGTTTTTTTGACCGGGGTTCGATCCCCGGGGTCCGAAATTTGAAACAACACTTTGTGTGAGTTCACACAAAACTTTGTGTGAGTTCACACGTTGTGTGAGCTCCGATGGACACCATTTAGACGCACCCTCTATAGGGTGGCAGAGAGAAAGATTTCCAAAGGGGTGAAGGCAAAACTAACCAGGAACTGATTCCGAGGCTGAAGAAGGCTGAAGAAGGCCGAAGACCAAGAAAAAACGCACAGACGTCACACAGTACTTATCCTCTAGAGGGGTAGATACCCACGTCAGGCTGGGGTCGTTCCTGGATTTATCACAAGCTACTCAGGTACAATTTAGATCTAAACTTTATGTTCTAGAGAAGTTAGTCCCTACACATAATATATCACATTTCAAACAAGAATGCGAGAAAGCCATTTAAAAATGGCTCTCCTCCTGTCTGGACGCTATTATAGAGTATTGTGATTGAAGAGATGGAAGGTCAAGCCCCTAGAATTATGATTATACGTAAAAAGACATTTCAGGCAAGATTTTGGTTCATCTAGTGTTTGAACTACGGTACTACCAATACAAGGTAGGTAAAATAGTCGGACTTCGTTTTCACTGACGTATGTTAGTCTCTACTCAGTTAGGTATTACATTACACGATGTTAAAAAGCCCAACGATTCTCATACTAGCTTGAAGGGTCCTAAGTCGTTCAAGTGCGAGAAATGTAACTTGATGTTACTCACCCGTAACTAAGTAGCAAGCAGGGCAGGTGTCAGAATGGTGGGGTGGCTTGCGTCTCGGGAGAGGTCGATCCGCGCCATTCCGATGCGAGGCGTGGCGTGGCCGGCACGTTGATTCGCTCTTCTGACATTTCGCCGCACCCGCTCCCACGGCGCGCCCCTCGGCTCTCGTCGTCCCAGGATCAAGAGACAAATCGGCCGTCCCCGACAAGACCCCAGACAACATGGAAGGGACGGAGAACGCGGCGCGACCGTCGGCGTCCGCTAGCCTGCGGGCGTTCCCGGGGTCGGCCGCGTCCCCGGCGCCCCGCGCCCGCGAACCTGCCCCGGACCCGCCGGGGGCGCGGGCGCGCGCCGTGCGCCCCCCCGCGCCCCCCCCGGGACGCCCTCCACGCGCGACTCCCTCGCCCGAGACCGGGTGGTCGACGCCCGCCCCGCTGCCTCGGTCGCCGTCTCTGTCCATGGAAGGCATGTTCCCGGGGCATTTCTACCATCCCTCGCCTCCGCTTCCCAACGACTATGGCGGATTTTCCAGCTCGCCTCCGCCTCTGTACGGCTGTGGCAGGTTTTCTGGCCACGCCTATTATCCTGATTATCCTGGCGCAATGTCGTGGGCCGTTCCGGCTCCAGGCTACTATCTGTACACAGGTGGCGCACATCCGCATTCATATTACCCAATTTATCCCCAGTACCTAGCCCAGGCGGGCCACGATGACAGTGTGGATGTCGGGGAAAGTTCGCACGACCCCGGGAGATCTCACGTCACAGACGGCCATCGCCGGCGACCGCCGAAGGGAGCCAAGCTATTCGTCTTCCACGTGCCGAACGACATGACCGACGACGCCCTGTACCGTCTCTTCAAGCCTCACGGCACCATTCTGAGCGCAAGAGTCGCAACGAACGCAAGCACGGGGAAGGGCCTGGGCTACGCCTACGTCGACTACGACTCCGCCGCGTCGGCGAAGAACGCCATCAATCATCTGAACGGGAAAAGAGTGAGTGGAGACGTGCTGGTGTCAGACTTCTCGTCCTCTGTCCCAAGTGCTGGTCTCTTCTGCTGACACCCGCATGCGTTCGACGCCATTGTCTGCGCATTCCCTCGCATCGAAGGTGCGCGACAAACGCCTGAAGGTGGAACACAAGAGGGGAAAACGGAACGAGCCGAGGGAGGAGCGCCGCCGAGGTCGCAGCGCGCCCGCGCACGAGCGCAGGGGACGTCCCGGCGCGCGCGGCCGCCGCGCCACGCGCCCGCCCCCCCTCCGGCACCGCAGCGCGCCCGCCGAGCTCGTCGAGGCGGAGGGGGCGGCCGGAGGTCGCGACGGCGCGGCGGCGCGCGAGACCCGCGTAGTGACGCCGCTGGCCGACGTGGAGGACCTGAGGAACTCTCTCCCGGACGCCGAGTAGCGGGCGCTCGCTCGCTTCCTCGCGAAATCACGTGCCAACCGTCAAGGACGGCCCATCCTCGTGCCTTTGAAGCAATGTGAGCATCCAAAGTGGAAGCTACAAGTCATCTATCCTCTTCCACCTCATGTCCGTGTAGCTCATGGGCTGTTGTACATAATATTTTAGGAAAACAATTCATCTTTTTGTAACATAGTTCCGTCAAGCGCTGGATATTACCATAGAGAGTACTGAGAGAATGATGAAAATTGCTGTCTGGCACCCCCCAAAGAACCAAATTTTCAACCAATGGCATCCATTACTTATGTGCCGATTTTCACAGGTTTTTCATTCTTTTGCTCTTTGATCTTTCGCCACGCCCACTCGAACAACGCTGCCCTTGGCTCTCGTTGTCCCAGAATCACGAGACACATTGACCGTCCTCGAAAAGATCCTGTGCGCCATGGAAGGAACAGGGAACCCGCTGCGACCGTTGGCGTCCGCCTCGCAGGCTTCTCGCGACCCTCGCGACCGGCCTTGCCTCCCACTCCTCGCGCCCGCCGTCATCCTTTGGATCCGGCCGGCGAGCTATTCCCTGCACATGAGTGGTGCACACGCCCTACCCAAATGGGCTTTCTCGTCAGTACCTAGTGCAAGCTGCCAATGATGATAATGTTGATGCCGGGCAATATTTGCGCTACGGGAGCATCAGCTACGCCATGAATTCCGGGTTGCCTCATGTCCAAGGCAACAAGCGTTGGCTGGCACCGAGGGGAGCGAAGCTGTTTGTCTTCCCTGTGCTAAACACCATGAGTCCTTGGACAAACGAGGCTCTGCATCGCCTCTTCACGCCGCACGACACTGTTCCGGGCACAAGAATCACGACGGAAACGAGCACCGGGAGGGGCAGGGGCGATGCTACGTCGACTACTTACGCCTCCGCTGCATTATCAGAGGACACTACCTCTCATCTCCTCCACGGAGAAACTGTAAAAGTGGAGGCGCGCCGGAGCCAAAATTCTCACGTGTTCCTTGTGTTCAACCGACGTTGGCGTGTTTCCTTGCACCGAAGGTGCTGGGCAAGCGGCGCTTGAAGGTGGAACGTAAAAAGGGAAGACGGGACAAGGAAAGGGACTGCAGACAAGGTTATTTATTTGACGTAAATTAATACGTATCAATTGTTTGGGAACATCAAACCACAGCTGTATGTCTAGCTTTATTAAAATGTAAATATCTTACTAAATATAACAACGGTTTATGTCTATCTAAACAGCAGCATGACCCTTTCGTCTTCTTACAAGGCGTGCATCTATTCCCTACATCGTGCAGTCGGCCACTGGGACTTAATTAATGCAAAAACAATGTTGCAATTGTTCAAACCACAATATTGTATTAGAAAAATTACAAACCCCAGTCCACTCCTTGACGTCTAATCACCAGATTTGTAACTCTTGCTGGACCTCATCATGGCCATTCTGGCTGGGCCGCTCACCACTTTTCTCTTCCTCCTATTGTTACTGACAGCAACAAATGGAAGTTCAGCATCACACTTTCTCTCCACTTGTTTCGCGACCCGCTTCCTACATCTCTTGAGCCTGTTTAATTCTCTTCTGAACTCACTTTGCATTCCCTTTGCTACGCGCTTGCCTAGGGATCCTGCACTCCTCCCTCCTTGCAGCACTTTTCTTCGTCCAGCACACATGGCAGCTCTTGCAGCTGACAAGAAATAACCCTTCTCTGTGTAATATCCAATTACGTTGACATATCTGTCCTCATCCAGCTCAAGCAGGAACCTGCTTTCCGGACGCAAATCCGTTGGATCAGTTCTTGCAAAGCGCATGGCTTCCTCTCTCATCTGCATGATCTCCTGTTTCTGTAGTTCGCCACCCCTTTTGTCGTGGAATGTAAAATTTCTGAATATCCATTAAGAATGAGTGATCTGCAGTCTAGATATCAGCTGTTTCACCCAGTCACTACCATTCATGTAGGATTCAGCATTCTCAAGATGATGTTGCTGTATTTGTTCAAAATGTTTGGACATCCTACCTTCCCTGAAGTTCCTGAAGCCAATCAGGTCTTGACTCTTCGCCAACTCCTCCACCTCGGGAGACATGTGACCCAGATCCTGAAAGCGGATGGCGCCACGTCCCATGACGTATTTAGGCAGCCAATAGGCCAGTTGAGGCTCAGTGTTTCCGCATTTGTGCAACCATGACTGCAGGTCCTCCACATTCTCCCGGAACAGTCTAGTCCTGTCTGTGCTCATGCACACACACAAGTGATGAGCTTTCTCCCTGAAACCGTAGTTTGGGCAAGACTCAGTGGGGTCTTGACTTCCTGACTAGTGTCCTACCATAACTCTCGTACCACAGAACCCAGAGTGTTGTTTGGACAACCAGGTGACGAAACCATCTGCTTTGGTCTTCAGGGTTCGATGCAAGGCAATCCAATCTACCTCATCAAATTGTTCGTTGGTCCATCCCTGGTCTTTTGTCAGGAATTCTCGTGCTTCCTCCATCCCTCTTGCAAATCTGACAGTCTCAGCAATGTCTCCCGTGACCTTTTTCCCATTGACCATTAGAGCAGTACTTTCAAATGGCAACAGCTGTCTGAATCTTGGTTGCATCCTTGCCAGTCTTCGAGCAATCCACACATCAACAGCAGCTTTGGCCAATTCATCACATCTCGTGTTGAGTCATTGTTCCAGCGACTAATTCTCCTTTCTCAGCCACTCATCCATGTGCCCATAACATGGAAATAATCGGGTCTCACTGTCATCTTGTTTCTAGCTGTTCTGATGCTGCGCAGGATATCTCCACATTTCATACTGGGCTTGATCCTGTTCTACCTTTGTCTTGATATTTTGACAGTTCCATAGCTGTCACAACCAGCTTTAGTCTTCCAATCAGTCAAGCAGTAGGAACGAGAAAGCGCTGCAATCAGGTGATGCACAGCACACACTCCAAGCTGTTCTGCTCTGCACGCGTTGGCCGAGTCCAATTCTTCATAGAAGCTTCCTTCCATGCTCTTCCCACACTCAGTACACTCCACCACCCAGCCAGCTCCAGAGACTTCCGGCGCAGTTTTCCTCTTGCAGGATCCATCAGAGCGCTAGACTAAAGTGCCATTGATATCATTCCTTGTCTCAACCAGTCCATGTTCTCTATTTTGTATTTCTTGTCTACAAATTTCCATATCCATTCTCCTCCTCCCTCTTTCAACATGTCCCAAACAGTTTCATGATGAATCTCACTCTCTGGCATCAATTCTGCAGAGGATCTAAAACGAACGCAGTTGTCATTAAATGTGCGCACAGACATGGGACTGCAGTCCTCTTCAATGTCATCTACCGTTGCTGTCAGATGATATCTGAGCCCTCTGTTCATTGTTTTTACATATTTATCATGTCTCCTGTCAACCAAGCGCCTGTAAATGACGTGTCCATTGTCATTCTGGAACCACTCCCAATATATGTGCGAGGGATGAACCCAGATGCCCAACGGCGAAGGAAGTTCAAAATTTGCCACAGTCCAAGATCAAGCTGCACCACGATTCTCAGTCATTGTCAGAAGGGCATCTTTTGGGAAAACCTATTTTGACCTGACTAGGTGAGGAGATTTGGAGCATGCAAACTCTTCAAGATGCTTCCCATCTGCAGTGACTATGCCAGAAAGGAAGAACACATTCAAGAAATCTCTGACTCTCGCAATTGCACTCAATGTTTCCCTGTCTTGAGTTAATGCCATGGCGAGCTCCATTATCACTCTGTCTCTCCTGCATGGAAAGGGAATTTCATCATATCTCAAATGCAATTCAAATCCTGATAAGTACTTGCAATGTCCTCCACAGCATCTTGACCTAACTCAGTGGTGCAAAGTAGCTCCACTTGTCAAGTCAAAAGGACAGATGTTTGTGCCCAATTGCAGTTGGAGATACGCCAGTGACGTACTCGACTTTTGACTCAGGGAGGAACCATTTTCATAGTGTTGTTGTAGAAGGTTCAAATGTTCTATCAGCTGCCCAGTCCCAAAATTGAACAGTCCAATTCCGCCAAAGGTAGAATGAAGCTTCCTTCATCCCTTTTTGATGGAAGAAGCATCACCCAGACAATTCATAGTTTCATGATCTTGCTTGTCCAAAAGAACATCCACCTCTTCCATGTCGTTTGTCATTGCCCCTATGCCATATCTGACACTCGGCCAAAGGTTTTGTCTGTATGCAATCCATCCCAAGAAGGACGGGAGGTGGCCATTCCTCATTCTGTGGGTCCATTCTGAAACCTTTTCTGATATCTTCTTGATCTGCTTTTTTGTTACCCCCTTCTGGGCTGTCGTAAACACCCAGAAATTCTCTCTCTTCGTCCAAAGGCAAGCTCTTGAAGGTCACTGTCTCCACGTCATCGACTGATTTTTCTATTTTGGTTCCCTCCGTCTGTCTCCATCCCCATTTCCCATCCTTGTACACTTGCACCATCAAATACCAAAAACTTTTTTGCTTTTGCGCATCCTCCTGAGACTCGCAACAAAGAAGCCCACGCATGTCCTTGCTCAGATACTGCTTCCATCACATCTTCTACTGTGCTGCCAGGACCTCCACCACTGAACAGATTGACATCATCAACGTACACGCACCCAACAGATTCTATCTTTTCGCGCGTGATAGGGTTTTCTAGTGTTGAACACAAGCCGCACTTCCTCAGCAAATTGATCATGGGAGAAACCACGTGAATCCAACCATGTGACGCACCCTTGCTGTCTTGACCCAAACCATCCCATCTAAATGGAGATTTTCTGCCACCATATCTGTTGCCAGAGTCTCCAAGCCCTGATCACATGAAATATTCCATCAGCTGCAGGCAGGCCACTAAGCAATGCACACATTCATGAGCTTTATCAAGGCATACCACATCATCCACCCCCAGAGATGCAAGACTCTATCATAGCACTGCATGGCATCTATGGAATTCAGACTGATTGGTGTTCGTGGTTGACGTGCAATGTCAGTCATGAGTCTGGAATCTAGTTTGCAGTCCACTGTAGTTCCTCCTGACCTTTCTGCTATGTATGTCATCTGGCAATCCTTTGCACTTGCTCATGGATTCATTCGCCACTCCACCAATGAAATGATGTTTGTAATAGTTAAAGTATGCTTCATAAATTATCAAGTAGCGACAGTTGTAAACTGAACACTCCCCTTTTAGTTTTGCCAGTAGCATCTGCAGGGCTTTTCCCCATTTTGTTGGATGTACTCCACTCCTTCCAACGAGAGTGAACTGTAGTGCTTGCGCTTCTGCAATCTTGTCATCGCTTGCAGCTGCCTTATATGTGCCATAATGCAGTCCTGAGGGAGAGGACAATGTGCGCTCGCTGATGCTCCTCCAAAAATTAGAAAAAATGCTTTTTGAGATCTCGGGCTTTTGCGCAGGGTCCAAGTCATTCCTCTGTGCCAGATTCCAAATTCGCTCCAGGTATGCCTTGGATACCTCATCCAGGTCCTCAGGTATGTCCGCATCTCCTTCAATGGTGGATGCTGAGTATTCATAGTCTGCCTTCAGCACATCTTTATGGGGGCCAAAGAGGAATCCATCACCGGCGACTTCTTGGCCAAATTGTATCTCTCAATACATTCTTCCTTGAACACCATCTCAACTCCCTCTTCTGTATCATACCACACAAGGGATTCTCTTTCATTCCGAAAGATGGAAATCAATGGAGGGCTCCGGGGGTCGTCTAGTGTGGCATCGGCTATTCCCCAGTTCTTCTTGCTGTTCCGTGTTCAGAATCTGCTTTATCCCCGCAATTTTCCTGTCACGCTTCTCTACTGCAAGTGCCAGGCACTCTTTCATCATTTGCTCTCTGCTGGACTCAGCCCTCTTTCTTGCCTCTTTCTGCCTGATTCCGCAAAACCTTGTATCATCTATTGTCTGCATGAGGTCGTAAGACTTGGGATGGTCCATGTAGTGCGAGGCAACTCAAAAATTATTCGACCCGTTGTGCTTAGCCTTAGGTTTCAGTAACATTCTCTTCATCAATTTCAGTGCATGAATTCTGTTGTACCAATATTGCACTTCTACACCAAAAGGGGCTGCTGGCGTCATGATTTTACGGCATTTGTGTTTGGCATGTAGTCTGAGGTTGTCCATCTCAACGTGTAGTTTGTCAACTTTGTCAGTCAACCACGGAGAAGATTTGTCGCTATTTTCATCTGACCATTCGATGCATCTTCTTAATCTTGGAACTATTCTGTGCTCCTCATACTTCTTTCTCACAATAGCATTGTTATTGCGCATGGTTTTGTAGTTTTTTATAACACGTCGACGGCCAACACTCTTGTGGACCTTCAATGAATTAGGGCCTAGCACAGATCTCATGGTCACTTCCACAATCCAGGTTCTGTGATCCCCTAGGCTTGACATCCAAGGTAACAGCAACCATTGCGTCACCTTCAAGTGTTTGGACTTCATTCCTAGCACAAAAGTCATTGCCATTAATGTGCAAAGCAGGTGGTTTTTTGGTCCAAAAAGGGTCAGTGAATTCTTCCAATTCTATAACAATTTTGTCAATTCTCCAGCAAAAGCGTCGTCATTCACGTCTCCCATAATGAAGAGGCTATCTCCATTTTTCATCCACTTCTTGCGTTGTATAACAAAATTATAGATGAATAAATCTCTTGGTGCCATGCCCATTATGCTTTTCCTTTGCATCTCTCTCTTTATTTGTTGATACTGTGTTCTTAAACCCTTGGGCTTCCCCTTGCATATTTTGTATATCAATATCACCCTGCATTTTTGGCACTTGTTAGCGTAAAAAATACTGAACAAAATCTCCCAAGATTTCTGGGATCCTTAGTAGTCTTGCGGCAGTATTGTGTCATCACCCCTCTCACTCTTATTCCAGTGCCACCTGGTTTATGGAAGCATCTGACTTCTGTGTCATTTTTGTTGTTTGACATGACGCACTTGGTTTTACCGTGGTCTCCCATCCAGTTCTGGAAGTTGACTCCTCTGCGAGCATCGTCAAAGTTAGCTCCAATCTCGTTAAACACACCCACATTTGTGTCATATTTCTTTTCAATATGCTTCAGCCCTTGCACCTTCAAATCTCTGACTTCCTTTGTAGACATGTTATTCATCTGACCATACACAAATCTGACTCTTCCATTTTCTTTTCTAACGTCATACTGCCTACTGGCTCACTGTTGTATTTAACCAATTTTTCATTGAGACACTTAATTTCCTGTGCTATCATTTCGCTATCTAACTCTTTGTCTAATCTGTCATCCTGCATCTCTGCAACAGTGTCCTGCAATTCTCTGTCTGGTAGGAACCCTCTCTTCTGCAAGGCTAGCTTTCTCTCAATGGTAGACTTAATTTCCACGTACGTGATTCTCTTTCTAGCCCATTTCTCATCTGTGTCCAGCTTGCTCAGCATCCATGGCCGGGCCACCACACCTTCTTCCAGATGCTGCAGTAGTTCAAGAAAGGAGCACTTCTTATGCTGCTGATCGTCACAGCTGCTATTACCTCTGCAGCCAAAGGAAGTAGAGCTCCTGCTAGTGCCCGTGTTAAAAGAAACTATTTGACTGACACCCATAGCAGCACCAGTCTGCTTGTCACAGCTCATGGTATCATCTGTCCAGCAGATGACTCCAATTCAGCACTGTCGCCATTCTGGGGACTGTCGTTGACCTCTTTTGTCGTGCTTTCCGTGCTTGATTCATCTCCTTGGGTCTTACCAGTGTCTAAGTGTAGAATGTGCATGTTGATTTGCTCTCCCGCCTTCTTAAATGTGTGGTGCATATAATAAACGTACAGATACATGCTCTTCCGAATATTTTGCCCCTTTCCCTGAGGAAATCCATCATAGATTTTTTCATCAGCCTAGAATAATTGTGGTCCGCTGGAGTGAAGGCCATGTCCTCAATGAAATTGTTGTCTTCCATTGTCTCTTTGATTATTTTTAGTTTTTCAACCCACAGATTTTTGCAAATACCTTCCTCTCTCAAATAAGGAATCATTTCTTTTTTCTCTCTTGCTAAATCTGTCTAAATCACTCTCTTTTTGTTTGACCTGCACCTCTTTTGTCATTTCTCCGATGATACCGCCAATTTCTTCAGTAACAGATGGAAAATTAATGTCATCGCTATCTTTGAGAGCCCTTCTTGTTTCAGATTCAGTCTTCATCCTGTTTACGTTTGATGGTTCAATCAGGTTGTCTTCTGCAGAGCTAGAAAATGGAGTGGATGATTTTTTTTGAGATTGATTGCGCCCAGCGCTGAATTCACAGCGTGCCATCCCAGACAGGCTACAATCCCTAGCATCACTGGTATTGTCACACAAGGCATCGTGATCACCACCCCTGGCACTCCTCATGGATTGCGCAGCCAATCTCTCTCTGTCTACTTCCACAGGTACAGCATTATCCCCTGATTCTTTCCTTTTGTCCAGTAAGTAGCTGGTCTCTGTTCATGCTTACCATGGAATTCAAGGAAGAGATGCTAGAATCCTCATCAATTAGGATCTCCAGCCGTGGTTTTGGTATCGTAGGTCAGGATCAAATTAGCCATTGTATCTTCTTCCCCAGCGTTTTGATGCCGGGAAAATCTCTCCCAGGGTAGTAGTCTTCCAGGACAGATCCGGCAAATTACAGGAGCGAATTTGATTCCAGTCAGCCTTGCCCTGTCTTTCTTCTCCTCTGGCGTCAGTCCCTTGTTAAAATCGACGGCACCACTGTCTCTAAGCATTGCTTCTAAGTCAAAATAAGTAGAAGAATTGACCACCGTCATCTTCTTAGAGTTGCTCCATTGAGACCAAGATACTTTAACTAATTCCTGAGTCTCAAAGCTGCCAGAGCAGACCAGTTTGCATTGGTCATCTGGCACTCCTCTCCTGCTGAGATTCCAGAAAACTTGAGCTACAGCATTTAGGGCCCACTTAAAAGTGAGTTGTTCTACTCTTTAAATTACATTAGAAAAGAATCCCGCAATCACTCTGTCACCTATGTGGGCCACCATGACGAAGATCTTCTCTGAACTCCATTTCAATGCCTCTAAAATTTGCTTGAGGTATATCTCCACATCCTTTTTGGAGTTCTGTCAGACTCAAAGCGTTTCGGGTATATTTGGTCGTGCAGTCGCACATTCCGGGGAAAGGCATGTAACTGGTGCTGCAATTGGCGCTGCCATGGTCCCGCACCATCTTTTGGTAATACTTATGGGGGCTTCATTGTCAGGTCTTATGGTTCACCTTTGGTCCAGGGTGGGATCATCTCCACTGTAACTACTCTGTTGCAAAAATATTTTTCCCACATGTTATTCATTTTTGCTTGATTCAAGATTTTCTTTAGTCTAGAAAATTGTCTCTTATCCACTTGAAACATGAAACAACGACGCCCGTTGTCCTCCCTAATCTCAGCTTCCTTCCATTCTGACCACGGCATGCCTTTGGGATTGCCAGCCACAATGCAAATCTTCAGCACCTCTCTAACTTCTTCATCTCCATGTATCTCCAACTCGCACTGATTGACAGTTTTGACTACCACGTCTTGCACCACATATTTTGCAAAGGCATTGGGATTAAGACCAAGAATGGCTTGGTTCTTGCCCGTGTCTGGCACCTGAATCCCCTTCCAACGCATGGAGATCTTCTTGTCCAGGATAAGATGGTGGCCTATCTTGTCAAGTATTCTTTTGATGGGATATTTGGCGCCTACGTTGACAGAAAATTTAATTGTTTAACAATTTGTATTTCTATTAAATGCATTGAATGCTAACTTATTATCCAATTCAAAATGAGACTCCCAACCCAAACTATGATCCGGAAAATAACTCTTGTCGTAAATGTGTTCGACCTTTTTATTATTCAAGTCTTTAGGCAGAATCGTGAGTCCGCAGCCCCTTTCTTCTTTGAAGGCCTTTGTCCTGGTGAAGATAAGAAAATGATTAAAGATGCCAGTGAAGCATTCCATTGTCTCTTTACCTTTCTCTCGCGACACCGGGATGGACATTTCAATCACTCCCAAGTGGGCATACGTGGGCTTGCCCAACTAGTTACGGATTTCTTTGCTCCACTGGTAGACTTTCCTCTGGCGCTGCCAAAGAGTGCTGTTTGGGCGGACCAGAATCTGGCGTTTTTATTGCAGGCGTTGGCTTTGCGGTCCCCTTCTGTTTGGATCCTTTTCTGCAATGCCCTCCGGTATTAGGGGCTTCGAAATGTGTGCCGGTATTAAATCCACCAGATTTTCCCCCGCTGACATCCATGTTTCCTCAGCTAGTATTAATATCATCTAAGACTCCTTCCTCTGCGCTGTCAGGACTCTTTGTCGCTGAAATAAATACTCCAACGCTCTCCCTTCAACATATTCCGCCAAGCGCTTCTGTCTTCCGGACAGTCTTTTTGTGACGGGTGGATTTCTATCAGAGGCGGTGGCAGATATGTTGCCCTCGGAGCCTTTCGCTCTTTCCGCAGAGGCATCCATCCCCCTCTTGGGCGTGGCAGATATATCATCTTGTTTACGTTTTTGAACGGACTTGAGACTTTGGCCCGGCACCCCCTTCTCTTCCTCCATGTCCTCATTGGATGCATCACTCCCCTTCCTCCCGCCATCTTCTTCTCCTCGACCATATATTCTGTCTAAATCTGGGAAATCAGCTCGCCCCCCCCCTCTCCTTCGCCTTCCCCTGTTTTTTTGGGCGGGTCGGCCGGAGGGCTTTCACCACCTTGAGCGCCTGAATTATTATTTGCCTCGTCATTCTTCTGAGGAGAGCGCAAAAAATATTCTCTCGCGTTCATCATGGTGACGTTGCTGATGGTAAAATATGCTGCCTTCATCCGTCAAAACGTTAAACGCTTACTTTACAAATCACCATTAAGTTACGACTAATACTCTATTGGCGCTCTAATATTTCTTCATCAGAACTTGATTTGGTGGAATTCTTTCTCTTGGCATCCAGTAGCATGATGCACTGGCAACTGCAACCGCCGGAGCGATGTCTGCTGTTTTTTCTTTTACTCACTACACAGTGTCGTAGCTAAAGGCCCTTAGGGAGGACGTCATGCTGGGAAATCTTCGCCCCTTACACATGGCAGAGTACACGCCCCGCTACTCATCCCGCCGCACTCGGTGAGGCAGCAGTCCTAGACTTCCTCGAGACTTTTTCACTCGGATACGGGCCGTTGGCCCGTGGTGCCCACCAAGGCATCGTTCCCTTTGTATGGTTATTAGATTGCCTGCTATTACTGAAAGTGGTTCTGATTCCTTTGCTGCTATTTCCGCAAGAAATAATTCCATTAGAGGTAATGATTGTGCTGCTTCTGGTGTTATTGTGGCTGC
>JALLOW010003335.1:0-10238 GCA_036939715.1 Shionodiscus oestrupii
GATGTCGAAATCAAAGGAGTGCAAACTCTCATTCTTTCTTCATCGACGCAGTTGTGCATCCCAACTGCCTCTGACCTGAACAGCTTCGACCAGTTTCGAACCTCCCTGTCCCCCCCTGGAGCACCAAGATGTCTTCATCATCCTTTCTTCGCAGTGGCTCAGGTAGGCCGGAATCAGCTTGGGAGTGCCTTGTTGAGCCGGGAACTTGGAGGGTGTGCGAACCTGGATCTCTGTCACCGTACGGTTGGAACGATGAGGGAGGAGGGCCTCGCGTCGCGAGCCTGACGAGAGCTCTTGCTCAGAGCTCTAGACTGGACTTTTTGCTGGACGAGGTTTGGCCAGCTTGGTCACCAGCAAAAACTTCAAAGAGTTTCCGCCAGAAGCTCCTCGGAGGTGGTGCAGAGACACGCTCTGTCTCTTGCGCACCAAAAATTTCACGCAAAGTGCTCAAAAGTTGCGCAGCTCTGCGTGAAACTTTGTGGCCTTGCGCGGGGCACCGGCGCAAGCCAAGACCAGGCCAGTCAGCCTTCAGGTTGGCTGGGGCCTTGGCTTCCGAAGCAGTGCAAACAGAGTCAAGGGCCCGGGGTGTGGGGCTTTGCTCTTCGAGGGCGCGAGGGCGCGCCCTCGGAGAAAGAGAAAAAGTCAAACCCGGAGCCCAGGCCCCCGGCCTGGGAGGCCGGTGGGACCAGCGGCAACACTCCCCCAAGGCGCCTGCTCTGGCACCGATTTTTGCGCCCTTTCGCACGGGTTCGGTTTTGGAGGCGGACTTCCCCAGAGTGGAAAGTCCGCTCCCCAGGAGCCAAGCGAAAAGCCAACACCGAAAAACCAAAAACCCGGTGAGGGAGGGGCGGCCGGGCGGCCGCCGCGACCGGGGGGGCTCTCCGTCCCCGCGGCGCCGTGTCGCCAGCGCGCGAACGGCTTCTGCCCGGGGAGAGAGGGGCCCGCGGCGGCCACGCCTGTCGCCGCCCGGGGTGGACGCGGCCGCGTCGCGTCGTCGCGACGCCGGGGAGAGCGCGCGCTGGCCGTCGGCCAGCAGCGCGCGACAGTCTCGTCGTCCGCGAGCCGGGAGGCCCGCTCGGTCCGGGCGCGCGCAGTCGTCCGCGCCGCCGGTCGCGTCGCGCGGAGCGGCGGGGGACGCGGGGGCCGGTCACGGCCGAAGGGCCGGCCCGCGGCCAGGGCCAGCGCGTGACGCGCCCGCGGGCCGCCCGGGGAGCGCCCCAGCCAGCAGCGGCCGCAAGAGCCGCCCCGCGGCCGGGTCAAGCGCGCCCCGCACCTCGCGAGCCGCCAGGGGAGCGGCCTGGCTCGCAGCGGCCGCCGGCGGGGTCCGCGGCAGGGCCGGCGCGCGTCGCGATCCGCGAGCCCCAGCGCGGCCGGTCCAGCGCGCGTCGCGCCCCGCGGGTCGCCGGGGAGGGCGCCCCGCCTGGCAGCGGCCGCCAGCGGTCGCCCCGGGGCCAAGCCCAGCGCGCGACGCAAACCGCGAGCCGCCGGGGGGAGCAGCCCGGCCGTCAAGTGGCCGCGGGGGCAGCCCCGCGGCCGGGTCCAGCGCGCGTTGCGCCCCGCGAATCGCCAAGGAGGACGCCCCGGCCGGTGCCGGCCGCCAGCGGCCGTCTCGCGGCCGGGCCAGCGCGCGCCGCGACTTGCGAGCTGCCGGGGGGAGCGGCTCGGCCACCAGTGGCCGCAGGGGTCGCCCTGCGGCCGGACAAAGCGAGTCGTGCCCCGCGAGCAGCCGGAGGGGCGCCCCAGCCGGAGAGGGCCGCAGGGGTCACCCTGTGGCCGGACCGTTGCGCGCCGCCGCGCCCAGCGCGACGCCGGGGGGGACACCCCGGCCGACAGCCGCCCCGCGGCCGGGTCAAGTGCACGCCGCACCCGCCGAGCCGCCAGGGGAGCGGCCCGTCTCGCAGCGGCCGTCGGTGGGGTTCCGCGGCCGGGCCAGCGCGCGCCGCTGCCCACGAACCGCCGGGGGCAGCCCCCCGGCCGGCAGCGGCCGCAGGGATCGCCCGCGACCGGCCCAGGGCGCGTCGCGCCCCGCGGGTCGCCGGAGAGAGCGCCCTGGCAGACAGCGGCAACGGGAGGCCGCCCCGCGGCCGTGCCAAACAAGCGGCGCGACCAGCGAGCCGCCGGGGGGAGCAGCCCGGCCGCCAGGGGCCGCGGGGGTTGCCCCGCGGCGGGTCCAGTGCGCGTCGCGCCCCGCAAGTCGCCAGGGAGAGCGCCCTGGCCGTCATCGGCCGCCAGCGGTCGTCCCATGGCCGGGCCAGCGCACGCCGCGACCCGCGAGCCGCCGGGGGAAGCGGCTCGGACGTCAGTGGCCGCAGGGGTCGCCCTGCGGCCGGATCGAGCGAGCCGCGCCCCGCGAGCCGCAGGGAGGAACGCCCCGGCCGGAGAAGGCCGCAGGGGTCACCCTGGAGCCGAGCCAGCGCGAACCGTGCCCAGCGAGGAGCCGGGGGGGGCGCCTCGGCCGGCAGCGGCCGCAAGGGCCGCCCCGCGGCTGGGACCAAGTGCGCGGCACGTCGCGCGCCGCCGGGGGAGCGCCCGGGCTGGAGACGGCCGCAGGGGTTGCCCTGCGGCTGGACCAGCTCGTGCCGCGTCCCGAAAAAGAAAACGGAGAGCGGAAACAGCCGCAGGGGTCGCTCTGCGGCCGGGCCGGCGCGCTCCGCGCCCCGCGAGTTGCGCGACGAGGGGCGCCTCGGCCGGCAGCGCCCGGATCGCGGCGTCCTTCCGCGTGCCCTTCGCCGGGGCCCTCGTCGGGGGGGTTGTCACGAGGGGCCTCGCGGCGGCACCCGCCACGCAGGCCGCCAAGGCCCCCGCCTGGGCCCCCACTCAGGCCAGCCCCTCGCCCACGCCCCGCCCTCGTGCGCGTCCCGACCGCTTCTGCCGCCGGGGTCGTGCGTGCGTGTGCGTGCCTCGGTCGCCGTGGCCGCGGCGGCAGCTCCAGTCCGAGCTGCGGTCGCCGCTGCCACTGCGGTCGCTCCCCACGCACGCGCTCCCGCTGCTGCAGCGACCTCAGCTGCGAAGGCCGTGGCGGCCCGCGCCGCGGCCGTCGCTGTGACCGTCGCCGCGGTCTTGTCAGCGTCCTTCGCGACGCCTCCAGCGACGTCCTCCTGGAACTCCGTGCCGCGGCTGCAGCCGCGACCTTCACTGCGGCCCGCACAGCGAGGGCGCGATCCGCGTCATCGGCCGAGCAAGCAGTCGCCGGTCGCTCCTCTCGTTGCGCGCGATCCGTGGGGAGCCGCCCGCGCTCAGGGGCCGCCGGGGCCCTCCCGCGCTCGACGATCGCGCGCCACGCGCGCCCTGCCGTCGTGACCACCGCGCTGCAGCGGCGCGGGACTGCCGCGCCACGGGAAGAGCAGAAACCGCCGGCTCACCGTTCCCCTCCCCTCGCACGCCTCCCGCACCACTCTCAGTTGCCTCCGTCACCGTCGTGACGGCCGCGAACTCTCGCGACGGCCGCGGCGGGACGATCCCCGCGAGCAGGCCCACGCTCACGGCGCGCGGCACGCGCGTCATCAACCAGTTCTTCGGCCGCCGCATCAAGGATGACACGCGGCGCGAGACCATCGGCAGCGTGCTGAACTCGACGGACGGCCTCGCCGCCATCGGAAACACCTCCAGGTCCGGGCGCTTCACGCCGCTCTTCCTCACCCAGGTCGTCAGCGCCCAGGGGAGGGACCTCATCCTCGGGACGGCGTCCGCGCACGCCCGCCACCCCGACATCCGCGTCGTCGACGCCGACGTCGCCAGCAAGCTGGTGCTGAAGGTCTGGGACGCCGACGCGGTCAAGGACATCAAAATCCTTGCCGGGAAGGAGACCTTCACGAAGGCGGACGCGGAGGCAAAGTTCGCTCGCGTCGTCCCTCACCTCAAAGGGGACGACGATGCGGAGTACGTCGTCCACGCGGCCCCGGTGAGCCTCATCTTCGAGGGCAAGAAGGACGTGCCCCACGGGAAGGACCGCGAGTCCGTGCGGCCGGTGCTCGAGGAGCACTCCCCTGAAGCGGCGGTGGCCCACGACACGCACGTGGAGTGGAGCGCCGACGCACAGGCCGCGCTCATCGCGGAGAAGGACGCCATGGGGCCCTGCTTCCCTCGCCTTCCGGACGGAGCGACCATCGCGGACTCTCCCCACGTGAGCACCGTGAAGGTCGACGACGATCTCGCGGAGGAGCTCGAGGAGCCCATCGGCAAGCTCAAGGCCGAGCTGGACCGCATCGTGGAGGCAGAAGACGCCGCACGAGCCGGGGAAGAACGAGCCGCGGCCGACGCCGCCTCCTTCTCCGTGCCACGGCGCTTTGTCACCCCCGGGAAGGCGGTGAGCAGTGCCGCCGACGACGAGGACGCGTCGCAGACAACCGCCACCACCATCGCAAGCGGGGCCCGCCAAGCGAAGGCGGCGCGCATCCTGCTCGTCCTCGGCTGCCTCGACCCGAACGGGAGCACCGTCAGCCCCGCTGTCAGCGAGGATGGCGAGCAGATCCTCGAGGAGACCAACAAGACGTACCAGCTCCAGCTCCTCAAGGACTCGCTCAAGCAGGTGGAGACGAGCATGAGCCAAGGGGGGACAGCGGTGGCCGCGTCGGTGAACCTCCCCCCTCTGTCGAAGGCCTGGCTGGGACTGTTCCTGAACGCGTCGTTCGAGACCGAGCCCATCACCGACTTCCAGACCCTCTCCTCGAGGGCCGCCTTCACCATTTTGTTTCTCCTTCCGCAGGAGGGCGCCGCACGGAGGACCGTGACCGGCGCAGACCGCGATCGCCTGCTCCAGGAGTGCGTCGGCGAGGACGTCCGCAAGATGTCGAAGCTCTCGACGCACTTCACCGTCGCAGCCGGGATCAGCGGCCTCAGTGGGCTCCAAACGTTCCTCGCGAACGTCATGGCCTTCGCGTGCGGCATCTGCCGCTGCTCCCCAGAGGAGCTCGAAGCCGAGGGGGCAGTCGAGGGGGCGGCCAAAGGGGCGAAGAAACTCGCCCCCTTCATCTACGAGATGGCGAAGAAGCTCCACGCCAGCGTGACCACCATCGAGGTCCGCCGGCGCGTCGCCGACACTGAAGCCGCCGACCCCCACGTCATCACCACCATCGCACACTGGGTGGACGTCCTCTGCGCGGGCGTCTTCAAGGGCGCCCTCCTCTCCCAGAACGTTCGTCGCGCTGTCGAAGGGGACTGGGCGGCCGTCACGAAGTACCTCAGCACCATGCAGAAGTACTTCCAGCGCCGCATCGACGAGATCGTCGAGTGGGGCCAAGGCGGCGACACTCCGAAGCCCACGGCGCTCTGGAGGACCTCGGACGGGTTCCGGGCGATTGCCGAAGCGGAGAAGCGCCGGGCCGATGCCGCCACGCAGGCGCAGATCCAAAGGGCGGCGGAGCTGCTCTCCAAAAAGCGCCGAGGGCGCGAGGAGGAGACGGTCCGCACCCCGAAGCAGCCGCGCACCGCGGGGACAGGCGGCGCTGTCACGGAGGGCCTCGAGGGGGACATCCTCTTCAGCGGCGAAGCCAAGGAGAGGATGGCACTCCCGCGCATCACCAACCCCGCCGAAGCCCCGTGCGCGGCGTACTGCCGCCACGGGTCCCGCTGCAGGCGCCAGGGTTGCAAGTTTGCCCACACCCCCATCGACCAGCTCAGCCCCGAGACGCAGAAGGAGTGGCTGGCCCACGTGAAGGGCCGGAAGGAGCTGCGCTTCAACCCGGCGCGGGTCAAGTTCGCCTCGGCCACGATGGAGACGGCGACCGCAGCGGGAGGGGAACAGGCTCGTGTCGCGGCTGCAGCGGCGCTTGCGGGAAAGAAGCCGGCGACCGGGAAGAAGTGAGTGGGGGAGGGTCCCCCGACGACCGGAAAAAAGCAGCGGCTTTCTTTTTTTAAATAAAGTGTAAAGAACTAGTCAGCACGCCCACGTCACATCACTAGTTCACAGGTCTAATGTAGATGCGCGCGCTCCGCAGCCCAAAAACAGACTGCTGCAACTCAGAAAGCAGCCGCCCTCTCAAAAAGAAGAAGACAAGAGAGGGAGGTCTGCTGAAAAAGCTGAAGGCGAAGGAGGCGAGGGCAGCAGCCAAGGACGAGCAGTCTGACCCTCCTGCCCCGCCGCCCCCCGTTGCAAAGCGCGAAGCCTACGTGCCGCGCAAGCGGGGCGCAAGGCGGAAGCGAAAGTCAGCGCTGCTGCTTTCCCTGAAAGAGGTGGGCGCAGACGGGCCAAGCAGCAAGAAGCCCCCCCTGTACGGACCTCCGTCAAGAAGCCTTGCAGCTGGCCAGACGGAAGACCGGGGCGAGAGGAAAAACGAGCACCTGGCGGCCTACGAGAAAGCGTTTGCGCACCCTGGCAGCTGCGAGGTGCACGGCGTGAAAAAAGGTGAGAGTGCGCTCGCCAGGACTGCAAAAAGTCCAGTCAGCAACCTCGGCACTGCACGCGACACCGGAGGCTGGAAGGACTTGCTCCCGACAGCAGCAAAGTTGCGGTGCGGAGGCTTCGGAAAGCCAGACAGAGACCACTCAGCCACACAGACGGCGTGCGGAGAAACAGTGATCTTCTTCCTCCTGAAGTCAGGGTGCCTCGACGAACAGAGCACTGCTGCACTGTGCGCGACAAACCCGCTGGTGCGCCACCTGCGCGAGTCCATGGTCGCTCTCAAGGACTACGACTTCACCTGGATCCGTCAGTACAACGAGGACTGGCAAAACCAGAGTGAAATTCCCCCAGAAAGCAAGAAGGCAGCACTCGCGTGTCTGTACCACTACGGAATGGACGTCTCACTCCTCATGCGGTACCTCGGAAACAACTACACGGGAGAGCACCGGGACGTGGAAGGGACGGTCGCAGTGCTGCTGCAGCACGGACTCGACAAAGACCTGGTGGAACACTACCGCCGAGTGATGAGCGTTGGCTGCCCTCGCGTGTTCAACACGGAGGTCACGAGGGAGAATGCCATGAAGTACTGGAGAGCAGGAAACAATCCATCCATCGGGAAGAAGCTGCCCCAAGTCATGAAAACGATGAACAAGGAGCACAAGAACAACCACGTCATCGCCCTCCCAGGCTGGACGTGGAGGTTCATCCCGCACCTCTTCACTACGCCGCAACACAATCACGTGCGTGCAGGGCACAAGGACAGGCTCATTGGCGATGCATCGTTCATGCACGATCCAGACTCCATCCCAGTGAATGCGATGACAGAGGACGCGTCAAAGACAGAGTTGCGGTGCGACTTTGGCACCGTCAAGCAGCGGCTGTACAAGAGGCTGTACAACCTGCGAATAACTCACCCTGATCGTGACCTCGTCATTCATGCAAACGACGTCAAAAGCTGCTTCAGGCAGCTGAAGCACCACCCCGACGTAGCCAGCGTGTTCTCTTTCATCATCAGTGAGACACTGTTCCTCTCGTGCGGCCTCTTCTTTGGGGCGGACTTCAGCCCCGCGAGCTGGGAAGCCCCCAGAAGAGTCATCGAAAAACTTGCAGAAGCCCTCTTCAGCGACAAGTCCTTGCGACAGAAACACCGAGCGTACTTGGATCAGCTGAAGTGGCAGCGGGGACTGGGAAGTCGAAAAGCAAAGTTTACCATCGCAGTTCGCGACAGCATCAACAGAGGCGTGGAGAACGCCGACGGGGAAGACGCGAACACACCTTACGACGCCTTTGTAGATGACATCCTCTACGCAGACGTGTTCTGCACCGAGCGCATGGAGCAAGCAGCAGCAGCCTGCATCGAAGCCATCTTCATTGTGCTTGGCCGCTCGGATCTCTCCAAGCGACAAGACCCCGTGTCCTGGGACAAGTTCATCGAAATGGTCATGGGTTGGCTCAGCCGCGTCCTCGGGCTGGACGTGGACACCCGGCGACTAGTGGTGCGCACACCAACGGAGTACGTGGAAAAGACACTGCACGTTCTCGAGAAGACGTGGCACAGAGGCGACGCCACGAGGCAGACCTTCCTTCTCAAAGACGCAGAAGTGATGGCTGGCCGCCTGGGGTACATCTCAGAGACACTGCCCTGGCTGCGCTTCATCATGACGTCGATGTACGTTTCAATGGCTCACGCACTCGGCGAATCTCGATGTCACCTGGTGCGCACAGACAAGAACTTCAAGAAGCTCCTGAAAAAGGTGAAGGCCCACCTCAGGTTTCGATCGGCCACAGAGGGAAAGGCGGGACAGCACGGGAAGCCAGTCAGACACGACAGAGAGCTGAGGCACCATGCCTACGCCGAGTCCCAGACAGCAAAGAAAGTGCATCGCACTCCGAAGAGGTTTCGCATCAACAGAACCATGAGAAATGAACTACAGCTAGTGTACCAAGCTCTGTCAAGCAGCTGGATGGACAGGTGGCGGCCCATCGGCCATCTCATCCCACGGGACCCCACTGGCGTCGCCTGGAGCGACAGCTGCCTTCACGCTGCAGGAGGGTACAGCTTCGACATGGGCTTCTGGTGGTACATTGAGTGGCCGGAGGCCATCAAGAAGTGCACCCTGAAATACGTCGTGACAAACAGGGAAGGAAAGCTCATCACCATCAATGCCCTCGAGTTCGCGTCGCTGATCATAAACTACGCAGCATCAACACTGGTGCTGGTGATCCTCAGGCACGCACGGGACGATCCGCATCCAGTGGTGCTGCTGTGGGCAGACAACCGATCAGCAGAAGCCTGGATGGTCAAGGCCAGCAGCACTTCCAGCGGAGCGAGGGCTCTCGGCTACATCCAGGCCGCGCTGATGATGAACAACCCACTCGGAACGAAAGTGGGCCACGTCACTTCAGAAGAGAACGAGGTTGCTGACAGGATTTCGCGCGTGAAATCAGAGCGTGACATACTAACCGAAATGAACTTGCTTTCTCAGGACTATCCACAGCTGAAATCTTGTCAACGTTTTCACCCCAGTGCCGAGCTAATCTCACTCATTTTGGAGACGTTGTCGACAAAGAAGTTCGTAAATCCACTTCACGTAAGCAGACGCGTACTAGCTTGTCCAGGAAAAATCACTACGTGAAGTTCTGCGTGGCAATGGGTCTGGGCGACCCGTGCATGCAGAGTCAACCCACTGAGGCTCGGGACTACTTCTTGGCCTGCTACGCAGTGTCCCTGGTTCAAGGGCACACGATTAAAGGAACAGTCATAAAATACAACACAGTAGTACACTACTTAAAGCAAGCCTACTCACTTTTTGAAAAACGTGAATTGCCGTTCGTGTCAGATCGCAGCTACGTGTCTGTCATCCTAAAAGCAGTGAAGGACTACGAAGATGTCAAAGGGAGACGTCGCATGATAACTGACAACATGACTGTGTGGCTCATTGAGCAGGCAGAAAAAGCAGGCCCGGACAGCGACATCAGGGCCATCGTGGACTGGATCATCGTTGGCAGGTACACGGGCTTCAGAAGCTCGGAGTGGTGCCAAGAGAGCCAAAACAAGTACGCCCGCATAACGGATTGGCCTGGTGACCCATCCATGGCCGTCACCAGAAACGATTTTGGACACCTGGACAAGCACGAAAGAAAGATTCACGAAGATGAGCTGTCCAGCACCGAAACGGAGTACTTGGACGTGCTGTGGCGCCACCAAAAGAATGGCGACAATGGGCAGCGAATTGTCTTTGCACGAGACAAGAACAACAAAAAGTACTGCATTGTAGAAGCAGCGCTGCGCATTCGCTCGCGCTCAAAGCGCCTCGGCATGAAGGACCATGAGCCAATGGGTGTTTACAAAAACAAGCAAGGACGGACCAAGTTCATCTCCACGGCAATGGTCACAAAGCTGCTGCGAAGAGCAGCCAGGGAAGTCCTTGGCCTCTCTAGCAATGACCCAGAGATGAAACTGTGGTCGAGTCACTCAATTCGGGTCACAGCCGCCAACCTGCTCCATCGTCAACACCTCTCTGACACGTTCATCATGAACAGGTTACGGTGGAAGAGCAATGCATTCCTCTGCTATCTGCGCAATACAATTTACGCAGCAAACTCACACACTGAGAAGTTGAGCATCAAGCTCAGCAAGAAGGACCTGCACCAGGCCTCCTACCGCCAGCCCGCGCCTCATGAACACATTGCAGGCGGAATGCACACAGCCAGAGCGGCGTGAATCCAGTGGAGCTGCGAAAGCCAGCAGAAAAAGATTTTTTTTTATTTTTTTACATGCTCCCCGCTGATGGGTGGTCCAACGAGCAATGAATCCAGCAAGTGGCTTCGCATCGCACAGTTGTTGGCTAGTGCCGGCCTGCACCATGACAGACCGACACCAGTGAAAGCTCGCATG
>JALLOW010005527.1:0-10155 GCA_036939715.1 Shionodiscus oestrupii
TTGCAGTTGTCAGTCGACAGACCTCGTTTTGTGCTCCTACTGACTGGGAGCCAGCCTTTCATTTATCCCCCGTCTCTGCAGTTTGCAGTAGCAACAAAGTTGCTTCTGCAGATACTACTACATACCTTCAGTGCTTATCATTATTTTGAGTATCCTATCTCCCAAAGATTCCTATCCATGAGACTCTGATGAGAGGCGTGAAGAGGGTGTTGTCGGCTACGCCCCCTCTACCTTTCAGTGGCTGGTGCTAATACAGCAGGCATGAGGGCTGACTACCCATTTTTGATCATCTCTCACGTAATCTTGGATCTCTGTGGATTTGGGACAAACATAACACTGGGGTAATTTTCATGCCTGCTCAGCATACAGTGCGGATTTGGCTCTTTCCATGGTCGCGTGTTTTAACTTTGGGACTTTCAGGCTTCATCGCCCAGACCTTTACACTATGCTTACATTGCTCAAAAGCGGATAACAGGGTGAATACAATACAATACTGGACGGTGCAGGGGTACTACTGTCCATTCCTGCTGAAAAGAGGGAGAAGCAGTTGCAGTAGCAGGGAGTCCTTACCAGTTGCGCAGTAGCAGAGCTTTTTGGACGAGCTCGACATCAGCAGGGAAAGTCGGATAGATGTCCAGGTATCCAAGATGTCCATCAAAATACCAATTTTCAAAACACCAACACATCAAAACATCAAGACTTAAAAATATCAAAACATCAGAGGATCAAAACATCAAGAAATAAAAACATCAATCAAGGCATCAAGACATCTCAAAAATCAAAATGTCAACGTATCAAAATGACAGAGCATCAAAACATGAAAAAATTATATCAAAAAATAAGAATGTCAAAATGTCCAAGACATCTGAAAAATGAAAATGTCAACGTTTCAAAATGGCAAAGTATCAAAACTCAAGACAACAACATCAAAGTGTGATAGTGCCAAAATGTCATAACATCAGAGTGTCAAAACACCTAAGGTGTCAAAATATCAAATGCAAAGACATGAAAGAAGATGTCATGCATCAAAGTATCAAAATATTCCTTTTTTACAACATGAATGGTCATCAAAACATCAAAACATCAACATATCAGAACATTATGAACACGACAAACTGTCAAAATATTTCAATTTTCAAAATAGTAAGACATCAACACAAAAAACATCAGAATATCAAAAATTCAGAGAAAAAAACACAACATCAGAGTGTCAAAAAATCAAAACATCGAAACATTAAAATATCACTCTATCCACTGCGGAAATATCATTGAGCCCCTAACGTTTCATCTGACGCGCACAGGTCTCCCAAACAACCAACCGCGCATGGCGTGCACAATGCGTAAGGCCAGCGCACGGCGCACGGCGCACGCCGCACGCCGCACCAGTCGGTGACCAGGCAGAGCGCTGCACCACGCTGGTCAAGCGTGCGCGTCGAGGCACAGCGATTTGCGCGGAAGCAGGCGAAAGCAATACTGACGCGGCGACACAATCGGGTAGGGCGCCAAGTCGAGGAGTGCCGCGGAAGCGGAAGCGAGAGAGGGAGAGAGGGAAGTCTCGCGAGCGTGGGCGTGGGCACACTAACTTTTAGAGTCAGGATTTGTTGGCACGCAGCAGCTGCACTTGACGTAGAGGTGCTGGAGACGGAGGGGACGGGGGGATCGGCGAAGCCGTCCTGACTCTAAAGTCTATCACGGATTCTGACCAGCCAAACCCCCTCCCGCCCCTCCCCACCCGACTCCCCACACACCCGTTCCGCCGTCTCCCGGCTTGCCCCTCCCCTCGGTCGCTGACGCGCCCCCGCGCCTCGCCGGCCCGCCCGCGCTCCCTCCCCGACGCCCTCTTGCCCTCCCGGCGCGTCGCGGCTTGCCCGTGCCCCGTCGCGCTCGCCACGCAGGTCGCCGTCCCGTGCCCGGCCGTCGGCTCCATGACTGACGATTCTGCGGCGGACGTCGTTGCTGCCGGCACCGACGAGTGCGCGGCCAACGTCGGCGAGGTCAACGACGACGCGGTCGACGATGCCGCGGCTCCCCCCGACGCTCCCATGCCGCACCCGCAGTCCATCGTGTACGTGGCGGCGCTGAAGGAGCTCTCTGACTGCCGTCACGCAACAAAAATCGCCGGCTGCTGCATCGCGTTCCTTTCCCGTCGGATGGGGGGTGGGCACGCGTCGACGGCCAGGCCTCTCGTGTTGCTGCCGCGGCTTCGGGAGGCGGGCGCGACGGACGCGGAGTGGAGCAAGCTCGTCGCGCTGCTCGGCGACGACTACCTGCGGGCCGCCTCTGCGCCTCGCCCTGTGGAGGGGGGCGAGGCAGCAGCCCCTTCGACGCCGCGTGCACCGGGGGCGGGGGATGAGCACGAAGGTCGGGGCGCTGACGCAGCGGCTCCACCCGAGACGGCGTCCGGTCGTCCACCAGCTGCTGGCGCTGCGGCCGCAATTGCTGCTTGCGTCCGGCAGTACGTGGTCGGCCTTCGGCCGGACGTTGTCGAGGCGCGCGTTCGCCTGCGCGTTGGCGGCCATCACTTCCCGTCCGAGCAGGAGTTGATCGCGCGGTGGCGGGCACGCCCCTCGTCGGAAGACCCCACGGCACCCCCTGTTCCTGGTTGCTTGGGGGGCGGTGGTCCCGATGCTCGGCGCGCGCCTCCCGGTCGCCCTCTTCCCGAGACAGCAGGCCGCGCTGGATCCGACGACGGACCTGGCACCCCCGGTTTTCCCGAACGCGTCCTCGAGCCTTTGCCAAGCACCGTGGACTCAACAGAGGACGCGATCTCCCTCGTCTCGCTGCACGTTTGGTCCGTGACGCCCCGGCGCATGCAGATCGAAGCCCTGAACCACCTGTTTCGTCCCGAGAACTCCGACCGAAAGATGCTCCTCGTCACTCGAACGGGGGGGGGCAAGTCCCACGTGTTCCGAACAGTTGGCACTCTCCTCCGAGGGATACACCTTGTCCTCCATCCACTTCTCGTTCTCACCGCCGACCAGATGCCAAAGTTCCTCGCCGCCTCGGACGCCCACGGCCCCCACAGCACTTACAACCTCGACAAATTGCCGGTCGCCGCCCTCATTCGTCTGCGCAACGACCTCGACGCACTGAAGTCCAAGACCACCCGGACGATCTACTTGTTCTCATCACCTCAGAAACTTGTTACCAACCCGGGGATCCTGCGGTTGCTTCTCCAGTGCAGAACTCGCGGCACGCTACGTTCGGTCATCATCGACGAGTGCCACCTGTACGCGAAACAAGGTACGGTGTATCGCCCAGAAATCAGAGCTCTTCGGGACTTGCTCTTCCATCCTCTCTACGGTTCTCCCTCGCCGAATAAACGTCCATTTCTTCTGTGCGGGACTGCAACCAACTCGAAGACCGATCAGTTCAGACTCGAGCACCTAACCTGCACCAAGTTTCCGCCGTCAAACCGTCACTGGTCTCCCCCTGAGGATTTCCGTCAGCGGAGAATCAAGATGACAACATGCGTGGGCAGCAACTACTCCGGCCACACGAGTTGTGTCGTCAAGCATCTCGCCGAGGACTCCAGTTCTGCATTCGTCTTTCTCAACACTCGCAGTCTTGTCGATGGCATCGTCAAGTCAATCGAAGACAAGATCGACAAGCACGAATCTGTTGAAGCCGACGTCATTTCGATACATGGAAAAATGAAAAAGGAGGCAAAGTTCGTGAGTATCGGTGTCTTCACGCGAAAAATTACCATTCCGGGGAGGAACCCTCGCGTTCTCGTCGCCACGTCGGCCGGTGACTTGGGCGTGGACCACCCTGACGCTCAGCTTGTTGTCAATTTTGAGTTTCCTGATGATTGCTCAACAGTCGTGCAGCGTCGAGGTCGTTCGTCCCGCAACAATGAGGATGCAAAGTTCATCCTTGTTGCTGGCATTGGCTCTTATCTGGCGATGATTCGTCGGACGAGCGAAGATCTCAGCAAGAAAGACAATACGACTGACATTGATCCGACGGAAGGTTTCAACAACACGGAGATTGCCTCCCCAAGCAAACCCTCAACTTTGGCTAGTTCGCTTGAAAACATCAAAAAGAAGTATTGTCTGTCGTCATCCGACTCGAGGACGATCCAGTCCCAGCAGCGCAATGATTTTTACTTGGTGCTGAGTTGCTTCTGTCTCAAGCTGGGATGCCAGCACTCACGTCTTGAGCACTTCTGCGCCACGGGGGTAATGGGACCGGCCCCCTCCCGCGACTCATGCGGGGACGCGTGCCCGGTATGTACGGGGGAACACGACAAGTTGTTCTTGCCTGTCTCGAAAGAAGGTGTGTCTTTTTTTCTCATGCGGGAACGAGGAATCGAGAACGCAACCTCGGTTGATCAACTGATCTCGCTCGTATGGAAGAACGAACACTGGACGAGGCAGATTTTCAACTTGAAAGTTTACCTGACTCGAAAATATCACATTGAGGCAATGTTCTTGCAGCTTATTGCTGCACGCTTGTTGGTTGCTGCATGTGACAAAGACGGTACTAAGTGGACGCTGGGAGAGGAAGACACTGGCGATGAATACCCGCCGTACGCATACACAATCGAAGCGAATTGGAGGGGAATCAACTTAATTAGTAAATAAGCAGTTGATTACTCATAGAAGTCCCGGTACATCGACTGCATGTGTCTTGTCCAGCTTGGTGTTTCTCCTTCCATCTCCTTTTTTAACTCAACGTCTCCCACCGCCTCTAACGCTAACAGGTCCATCTGCCTCTTGAGCTGTTGTTTGCTGGCCTCTCTCGCTCTCGTCACCTCCCTCGAGCTTTTGACATTGGCGGCCTCGAGCCGACGTTTGCCCCAATCCCAAATGTTATCACGCATCCAACGACAGTATCCGAGTGTCTCCGAAATTATGTTATCCTCTCGTCTCGAACCAACACCTTCATCATCTTTTTTTTCCGCAGCGTTGACATCCGCAGCGCCGACTTCCGTTGTGTCGACCTCCTCCTCGTCGGTCTCTGCGCCCTCTTTGTCCTCATCGTCGTCTTCCGTTAAATTCAACACTCGACCAGCATCGTCATCGAACAACAGTCCTTCGGCATTAGTTTCGTTAGACTTATCCTCGCATTCTGATATATTCTCCTTGACTGTTTCGGCGATTCTGCCGATCTCGTTCTCAAAAATTATCTGACCTTCTTCAGTCGTCGCTTCGTTGGCATCTTCAGTCACCGGTTGTTCGTCCAGTAACTGCCCTATCGAACTCAAAAATTGATATGCCTCGTCATCCTTGTTTCCATCTATCTTCGCCTCCACCTTTGGATCCTTCAGGACAGTCTTCAACTTCGGAATGACATCTGCAACATACTTTTTGTGAAATGACCGATTCTCGATGATTTTTGCAGTGTCTGCTAATGTCAGTAGTTCATAGAGTAGCTTTTTCTCCGCTACAGTCTTCGGTGCTTTGCCCGTACGGTACGCTTTCGGTGCCTCTGTTTGAGTACTAAGTGAACTCATCATAAGTATGAGTCGTTTGCACATTCTAGCTGGCCCAATTTGGTTTGCCTGTCTTGCAAAAGAAACTCGAGTTCTCATTTTTGGAAACATTTTCAAAAACCGGTTGGCCAACTCAATCATTTCATCAATGGTAATCATATTTTTGCCAAGGGAGCCACGATACGGATTCACTTGTCGATTGCGTCTCCACTCTTCGAGTTTCATAAACTGATTGAATTCTAGCATTTCCTCTAGTTGTCGCCAGTGTCGCTCCAGATATCTGTGCTGGCCAAGACACTTGAATGCGGCAGCAAATACTTGATACCCAAGCTCCACGCCGATCGAGTCCCCCGTTCGATATGACCTCACAAATGTAAAGAAATCCTTTGCCATTCTGACAAAAAAAGACAGAAGTCGTAGCCACTCATCACTGGACGAATGCAATTCAAACAACCACGACTGAAATCTCTTCGCAATGTAGCAGAAATAATTCGCATCACTGACATCGTCATTATTCTCGCCAAACTGGGTCTTGAGACGATCGGTCGAACTAGAAATAAATAGTTCCATGAGCGCTTTGATCGTGGCGTGATACACAAAGCGTACCAGTCGTGATGCCTGAAAATAGCAGTCTCGGCAATCTTGTTGAATGCGACTCCATCTAAGCTTCTTGACGATAGGTTGAAGAAATCCATCCCAAAATACATTCATCACTGACTGAAGCATGGTCAGGCCTGCGTGCCAATCACCTATTTTTATGTGCAAGCGCTGCATTGTGTTTACAAGAGTGTCAAGTTCCTCGAACTTTTCCTTGTCCTCCATCATTTCTGGATTGTTTTTCAGGTTAGAAACACACTTTTCAAACAGATCAGTTGTTTTTGCATCCCCGACCAAATACACACGTCGTGACTCAGAGCGCGGGGCCGGTCCCCATTTCCCATTTGCTGTCTTGACTAGCAGGCCGGCCTTGACTGCAAGATCTAAACCAAGTGCACCGTTCTGTCGTGTGGTGTCTTCGTCCATTGCGACCAGGCCCATGTAGTTCGTCAAGGTAACTTCGTCCCCGTGCGGGTTCCAAATTTGACGCGAACGTTTTTGAAACTGGCGAGCACAGGATATCACCTTCTGAACCTCGCTTTTGTTAGTAAAATTCTGAAAGTCAACAATTAACTCTTTATTTAACGAGGATGGTAGTTCCTCCACAGGTGTGCATGCCGTCTCTCCGAAGGCATCTCCCATTTCGAATATCCAGTGTGCCTCATCCCGTCGCTTCGCATACGCTCGCACACGCTCACCGGTCGGACACGGCCCGACGCAAGGAGGACGAGATCCGTGGTTCAGGTAAAACGATGCATCAGAAATACCCATTGCCTCGTCACGCTCGTAGTCTGCCATGAGTTTAGGGGACGGATAATCTTGGTCCAGTGTGTAAGATACTTCGCATCGAACGTGATCGTCACTAACATCTTCATAGGGATTAACCTTAATTGCAATTTCTTGGGTGCCAGACAATCTCGTAGCAGAGTGTGCTCCCCGCTGGTGAAGTAACTTCGTCGTGTCGCCAAAGTTATCCATTACAAAAATAATGGCCGGCTGTTGACTAAATAATTTGGTTTGTTTCTCAACCAACTTCGAGCAAAGAACTTCAATGGCACGATCACGGCCACGCGCGGAACACGTTATACGATAAGCATTTATGCCGTTAAGTGCAGTACGTCCAACCCCCCATCCAAGATAGCCCACTCCCTGAATCACTGACCACCACTTCAAACTACGAAAATTTCTCATTCGCTGGAGGAGAAGGAGCTGAAGCAGTACATGTCGTTTTCGTGGCTGCACATTCTGAAGATCGGATTTATGGTAATTACCTAGAACGTTTCTGGAAAAGCACAATCGATCCCAAAGCTTCGGGAACACTGTCTCCGCGCGGTCGATGTAGTCATCGAGAACGGCCAACGGAACAGCCGGCTGGTTGTAGTCATGGAATCCACAGATGGCGGACACTAGTCGACGGCGACACATTGCATCGAAGACACGAAAGAAACGCGTTCCGTTCGAGGTTTCATTGAAGTCCACAGGGTCACTGGAAATCTGGAGGCGGTCGATCTGGCTCCGACTGAACTCGAGCATTCTTCCCTGAAAAGCAATCATGAGAGCAGAGGAAGTGTACACGTCGCCAAAAGTTTCGGTCGCAAGGTTCCTAAAAACTCGCTTGCAGTAGTCAACCCCGCGATCGCGGAAGCATCGGTGATAGAGCCGGACGCCATCGAGCGGCGGACCAAAAACGAGGAGATCGGAGGCCAGGTCGATGACTTCGCGCCAGCTCATGGTCACACTGACGGTGGTGAGGTCGTACCGAAGAGTGAATCCTTCTTTGCTGTGGAAAAGCGTCTGCAACCGGCTCAGAGTGAGCAGCCCAGCAGTCGCATCGTGGTGGGCACGTGCGTGGAGCATTGTAGCCGTGACCACAAGGAACTTCCCCCCAGCAATGGACGTGATGTTGCCGGGCGAAACAGCACTGCGTTGGGCTTCCGCAATGGTCCACGGCCGGCCGTCGAAAGGGCTCGCCAACAGAGATGGAACCAGATTGGTCGATCGCTTGTTCACGCGCAGGTACAGGACGAGACGAACGCCCTCCCGCACGCACAAAAGATCCTCGAAGTGGTACCGGCTGAGGCGTCGCGCATCCGTGACGTTGCAGACTCGGGCATCTTCGTCGGTGAGGAGATCGTCCCTTGCGTCCGAGCGTAGCCCGCGGCCGATGCCGTCTGCGCGGTCAGAACCGGTCACGTAGGTGCGCTGAAATCGCACCCGAACCTGCTTCAGGAAGCCAGCCTCCCACGACCGAAACTCGTCATCGGTGAAGTTGTTTTTGAGCGCCACGTCGAACGTAGTGTCCTTTCGGGCCCACTCGTGAAAGCAGTTGTTGACAACCGCTTCGACGTTTCGAGCAACAGACGACTTTGTCTTGGATTTGTGCGCTGGCGCCGATTTGGACCGGGACGCACCTGTCTCTCGAGTCGCACTCCGGCGACGACCCGCGCCCGTTGATGCGTCGAACCGCGCGACCGCTGGCTCCGCGACCCGGCCGCGTTCGCGCGGAGCCGCGGGTTGGTCCGGTGCGTCCTGCTGTCCGCGTCCCCCGAGCTCACCCCCCCCGCGACCGCGACCGCCAGGAACGCGTCCCCCCACTCCGCGTCCCCCACGACCCTCCCCTCGTGAGGGGAGCGAGCGACTTCGCCGACTCGGGGCACCAGTCGGACGGACTGTGGGCTGCGTCGCGACGCGAGGGAGTGTCCCACCGGACGACGCGGACTCGGCGCCGTCGAGGAAACGTGCCGGCGTGGCAGGAACGCGATCCCGTCTTTGCAGCGGCGGGGGAACTTCGCGGAGTACAGGAGGAGGGGCGGCCGAAGGGGCAGGAGAGGGAGCACCGGGGATGGCGGCGACCGGATCGAACCCGCCAACGCGGCGCGAGACGGCAGCGGCGGAGTCGCCGCTCCGGGACGTCTTCTTGTCGGGGGACGCGGCGTCGCGCGAGGGCGTGGCGTGGAGGACCGCCGGGCGCTTGTGACCCGTGCTGGCGTCGTGGTACGACNGGCAGCCGACGCGAGGGAGAGCACCCCACGGGCCGGCGGGGTCGATGGAGAAGGCGCCGCGCGTGGGGGCGGCCGCGGGGAGCCGGGAGGGGGTGGCTCGTTGGAGCTCATGCTGGGGGCGGTCGGGGTGGTGCCGGTGAGTGGTGAATGGTGGTGGGCGGGCAGGGGTTTGGGGGGTCACGATCCGCTATAGCCGCTAGAGCTGTAGCGCTTCGCGCTATCTGGAAGAAACCCAAATCGCGATCCAGGAAGAAACCACTACAGCTCTAGTTAATTAGTGTGCTGTGACTACAATAGACCGTTTGTTTGAACTCAAATAGGTATTCTCCGCCTCTAGATCGTTTGAAAAGTTTAAATTCAAACCGACGGTGTTGCAAGCCAACAGTCTTGCACCCAAACAGCAATTACGGGGATCAGGTCTGTGACGGGGAATAAATACTATTTTGTTTTACCCAATATCAGTAGGTGGAGGAGGTGGATGGGGATTTTGAGCAACGTTTTGTTCGTTTATGGTGTGTTGCAAATTTGCCGCTGAACCGAGCGCTAAAATTTAATAGGCCGAAAAATCAAAATGACACGCGCAACAGCTTGGCTTCTTCAACCTTGAAAAAGATGCGCCTTTTGGAGTTTTTCCCGTGCCACTTCGATGGGTTCTTATGACACCATTATTGACGTTATTAAATCACAAGATGTCATTACTAGTACGACATAAATGAAGCCAAAGTGAAAATTCGATGACTTATCATTGATGTCCCATTGTCATAATGACGTCATAAATGATATCTTCAACAAGGAGGGTGAGTAGATTGTGAAGTGCTCTCTCACGAATTTCATTTCAGGAACAAGCACAAAAGACGCAGCATTTTGAGTTTCTTCCAAGGTAAACTTTGGGATCAATAGCTTGCAGCCAGTCCTTGAAATGATTGTTACAAATATTTTTACGTCATCAAACGTCCAAAGTGTGTAGTTTTAGGCAAAAAATGTGGCCCAAGGACCAACTTTTGACCCATTCTCGGCCCAAGTTTACCAGGAATGAGACCTCTGGGGGGTCAAACCCCGTGCTCGGGATGCCGGCCGGCAGTCTTGCACCCCAATAGCCAACAGCTATCACAGGGATCG
>JALLOW010005815.1:0-10589 GCA_036939715.1 Shionodiscus oestrupii
ATTTTGAGCAGATTTAATGAACTTTTTGAGCTATGTAATCTGGGGGGAAATTTGCAATTAATACGAAAAATACTAGATAGTGCACAGTGGCTGAATGGTCAGCTAAAATATAGTATTTTATCTTGTTTATCAAAAACGAGTTTTGAAAATTGCGGGTCATTTGAATTAGCAGAAGTGGGGGGGGTTCTGGTGCAACCCCAAGTTCCAATTTAGAGTCCCCTACGACTGAGTCCCCAGAGGCAAGAGGAGTCCAACAAATTCACAAATAAAGTCGCTATGGTCAAAGGAGGGGCCCGGCCTGCCATGGAAGGCAGGATGAGTCACTCAAAGCCAATATCCATATGTATCTGCATGTGGAATGCAGTTCCGTCCTAGATGCCTGCTTTTGTCCTGTCCTAACACCCTCTTTCCCCCACTCTCGACCGTCAGACTTTCCACACTACTCGGGATTGAGTTGTGGTTCCCCAATGATCAAACACGGAGAAGCTTTGCTGCTGCGAGACGACCGTGTGAGGTCCAAGCCCCACGTTCCGGAGAAGAACTCGCGGCTGCTTGAAGTGGCCTTCAGTCAAACTTTCCAGGGGTGGGACACGTCTTAATCTACACTAACCCCTGGGTCCTGGGTGGGACGGTGGGTGTTGCAATCCGTTGCCGTACCTTTCACCGAACGGCAACCAACAAAAACTGAGCCGGGAGCCAAGCTCCCGGTCCTCTCGGTCTTCCCTGACGCTCGTCGACCAGGAGCCTGAGCACATCGTAGTAAACTACGATAAGAGGTAAGGGGCAGGGAGAAGCTCCGTCGCGACATGTCGCCCACGGACTCTGAGGCAAGCTCAGCCCGTTGTGCGACCCCTGCTCCTATAGGGCTATTCAGCTACAGTAACGGTTGTGTCCCCGGCCCTGCGGCTTGAAGTCCTCCCACCCAGCAAAGTACGACACAGTGGTTGACAGTGCTGTCCACCGGTGATGGCGTGAGCTGCTACTGGTCGACCCACCCTTCTTGGTCGGTGGTCTTGTCTCGCAGTTGCTCCCGGCGTTGTCGGCGCTGGCCCCGACACTCGTGTGGTCCGCGCCTCTCGTTCTTTTACCTCGGATCGATTGGCTCGTTCTTTTACCTCGGAACGATCCGGCCGGCGCGTTCTTTTACCTCGGAACGACCGGCCGACGCGAACCCCCTCCGCCCTTGACGTCCTCACGTTCCCGAGGGCTCGCTTAAAAGCGTGGACCCTGTCGCACGTGAAGTTGTTTCGTGGCGGAGGTTGGGCGGGTTCCCGCTGTGCGGCTCCCCTGTCCATCTGCACTCGTGGCACCTCATGAAACCTGAAAACAAAACACAACAAACACACAAACACACAAAACACCAATCGATCTGAAACTCCGTCCCCCAGGATGCCCCCCTGTGGCCCCCCCCCATGCAGAGCGTCGCTCGCAGCGGAGGAGGAGCTGGTCGGGTCCATGAGGTCCCGCAAACTGACCCGCCTCCGACTGACTAAAACCCAAAGAACGGCACGTGCGTGGCCATGCGCCGCGTGATGTTGGCCCCCAGGTGCGCAATCTGGTTGTGGATGTACGTCAGGAACGTCAGACTCGTCCACCTCCCCTGCTTCATGATCGTGATCAGGTCGCACCCGTTGAGCTTCATTGCCATGGCTCCTCCCGCTCGGAGAGAGTGAGACCCGACGTCACTGGCCCTGATTCCTTGCTTGTGCAGGAGGAGGCCGGTGACTGCGCCCCGCACGCCTGACCGGATCATTGCCGCTGTCACGTGGCCCTGGCGTCCATGGCCCACGGTGGAGATCGGCGCCGTCGGGTCCGCAGTTGCCCCCAGCACCGCGTGCACCCTCCGCGCAAGCGCACAGACCGGGCAGGCGATGCTTCCGGGCAGCGCGTGGTGGTGGATGGTCTCGCCGCGCGTTCCGTTCTTCTGGTTGCTGATGCAGAGGGCCACGCCGTCCGCCTGGAGGAGCACTTGCAGCGGCGACGTGTTCGTCAGGAGGAAGCCGTTCTTGTAGAACCGCACGTCGCAGACCCTGAACTGCACCGTCCTCGTCCGGCGGTTTGCCGCCGGCATCGTGTACTCGCCGACGCGGAGGAGGAAGAAGAACGCCACTGTTGCGAGGTCTGCCACGGCCATCGTCGCCGGGGCTGACCCCTGCTTCCGCGCCTGCCGCTGGAGGCGCTCGACCACCCCCACCGGCACGGCCAGTTGCGGCTTTGGCGGTGGGTCTTCCCTCCTGTACCCCTCCAGCAGCCACCTCAGCTGGATGGTGCGCTCGCGTCCGCCACTGACCTTCGTTGGGTCGACCCTGCCAGCCAGCTGGATGGTCTGGCCGACGGCGCGGAGCGCTCGGTCAACCGACTGCGCAGTGACGCGGTGACCGCGTCCGTAGTCTCCTTGGCGGACCCGGACAGCAAAGGTCGTGAGCACGGCGGACTGCTGGAGGAGGGTGCACCCGTCGAGGTGCGGCGACACGTTCCACTCTCGGGCGAGCCCGCACCAGTCGCGCCAGTGCTTCCCGCGCCGCGACTCGTCCACTGTGCCATGGTCAATCGCGCCCCACGCAGCGTCGAGATCACCTTCGAGACGTCCTCGGGCGGCAGGGTCACAACCTTCCAAGAGTGCTTCTGCGGGAGCGGGAAGTGCAGTTCAAAGTGCGTGAGCAGCTCGTCATCGCTGAACACGCAGCCGCTCGCGGCACTGAACGAGCGTGATGCCACGTCGGCCATTTCGTTGGCGTCGCCAGCCACGTTGCTGGCCTCGGGGAGGCACATCCTTCGTCGCCGTGCGCGCATGGCGATCCCCTTGGCCAGTCGACCTCCGACTCGACTCCTCCGCGACGCCATGCGCGTGACCCATGAGACGGCTGGCGTGTTGTCGCAGAGCGTCAGCGCCGCCTTGTGCTGCAGGAGCGACACCTCGGCTTCGAGACCCATCTGCTGGAGGAGGACGCCCGCGCACTCGGCGTCTGAGATCGAGATGCCGTCGTACACCGCCAGGCGTCGGGCCACGTCGGCCGGCCACTGCACCCTCCAGATGAACGGCTCGAGGTCTGACCCCAGAGGCAGCCACACGCCGCCTGCGCCCGTGTTGCACGCATCGCAGTAGCCGCAGTAGTCGACCGTCTTGGGAACGAGCTCGTGCACGCTCGTCGGCCTGCTGCTCAGCTCCTTGATCAGGGCCAGCCAGTCTCCGAGGCTCTCGTGGACTGCGGACGACTTGCGGTTGTCAATCCTCGTCGGCAGTCCCCGCAGTGCCATGTTGAGTGGCGTCATCAGCGACTTCCCGGCGGGGAGGCACAGCGCCGCAAAGCGCAGCTTCCCCACGACCTTTCGGAAGCGGCTGAGGGGAATCTCTCTCTTGCGCAGGAGCTTGCGCAGCTCGGCGACGTACGCGGTCGCCTTGTCTGCTGGCAGCTCGACCGTGCGCCGGTCGCCGTCCACGAGCCACCCAAGCACCTCCTTCGTCAGCGTCCAGTCCGCCTCCCCTCGCCGGACCTTCTTCTCCGAAATGGGCTCCCGCCCGCTTGCGTGACCCGTCACGTCCGGCGGGGGAAACACCTGCTCGACTCCGTGGAGAATGGACCTCGTGAGGTGCTCCAACCGCGGCACGTCCTGGGACATGGCGATGAAGTCGTCCACGAACACCTCAATGGCGGCCCACGGCGTCTCCCGTGAGGTTTTGGCACCCGTCGCATCCGGCGGGGGTCGCTTGATCAGGTGCTCGAACTTGTGGACCGGAAGTTCGTGCGCTCGACCGTTGAACCCCGCAAACTCTGCAGCGACGTCCCTCGCTGTCTCGGAGGCGGAACAGAAGTAGCCTGGAGACTCCTTCCATCCCATCTGGAGCGCGCTGGGCACCACGAGCTTCACGGGCTCCCCCTTTTTCTGGGGGAGGACGCAGGCGAAGTTCCACTCGGCCCCCTCCGCGACGACCATCCGCCAAAAACCGTCAGACACGTCGTACTTGCTGAAGTAGATGGGGCGATCGCTGGGTGCGTGCGCCATGAACTCCAGCACCCGCGGCATGGTGGTTCCGAGGTGGTCCAGCGCCGCCGGGTGCGACGTGGTGGTCGTGGTCGCATTGACCGCCTGCTGAACCACCTCAGCCCCAACCCGAACCGGGAAAGAGAGGTCCAAAATGATGCGACCTCGGCGGTTGGTCTGAGGCACCACCGCCACTGGTGAGACCTTCAGCTGGGGCGGCAGGTCGTTTTTGATGTCGTCCCAGCTGACCACCTTTGCAAAGCCCGCCTTCACCTGGTACTCGATGTCCTCCTGGAACAACTCGAGCGCCTCCGGCACCAGTGCTGACTGGTGTGGCCCCCGCGCGATCGCGGCCTCAATGGTCTCGCGCGACCACTGAGGCCCGCACTCGACAGGCACTCCGTCGACCGCGTACTCCTCCAGTGTCGGGCCGAACTCGTGGGCTCGTGCCACGTCTTGCGGCTGCATCAGTGACATGCACGCACCTAGGTCCGCGATGTCATTTTCCACGTGGAGGGGAAGGTGTCCCCCCACCGCATCATTCAGAGCATCGGCCCTGGAAGCCTCTTTCCTGGCGCGCCGGCCCTTCGGCGTTGGGGGCTGGCGCGCCCAGCGCGGCCCCACGTCCACTTCGTCCGGATCCATCGGGTTGGGCAGGCAGTCCAGCTGCTTGGGCCACTGGCCGCCCGCCGCAGGGAGCTGCTCGTGGACGTCGGCGAGGTCCGGCACGCCTCCTTGCTGCTTGCGCCGCTTGCTGGTCTGCGGCGCGCCGGCCTCTGCTGGCTCCTCTGCCGCGCCCGCCGCCAGGACGGCCGGCAGGTCCTCCCCTCCGTTCTCGCGGACGTCAGCGCTGTCACAACCTTGCGGGTTGCTCATCGTCATCCACGCGCTGATGCCCGGCAGGGGCGGCACTCGCCCTCGTTCCTCGAGACGCGGAACGGGGCGGCCGCCCCCCCCCCGTCAGGGAGGGGCGGGCGTGGCGCCGCCCGAAGCCGCGCTGCGCAGGACCCCGCAAACGAGGTCCGCCTCCGCGGCCGAGAGCTTGTGTGTGTGCACGAAGTTGCACTCCTTTTTCGTGCACCTGCCGGTGATCATCCCGGTTGCGCACTTGTTGTTGAGCCGCAGTCCCAGGCTCTTGAGGTTCCACGTGCCCCCTCCCGTCTTCTTTGCCGCGGTGACGAAGGCCGTGAGGCGCGGGTGCTTGTTGTCGTTCGCCCTCACCACCTCCTCAAAGGCGGCCTTGACGCTGGGGTGGCAGTGGGTGACGGTCCCGTGCGCCGCCTCCTCTGTCTTGACCTTGGCAGCCGGGGGGGGGGGCGCTCCGTCCTCTGCGGGCCGCTTCCTCCCCGCCCTCGTCGGCGAGAGGCTCGCGTGCGGCACGTCCAGCGACAAGCTCATGGTCATGCTCGCGAGTTCGTTGACCAACCCCCTGAGCAGCGAGACCCTCCTCGTCGTGGCCTGTCCGGTCCAGTGCCGCCCGTCGCGGAAGACCCGCCAGTAGATGTCGTTGACCCGCTCCTGCTGCAGCGGTGAGGCCAGCTGCCCCAGGCAGTCGTTCTTCAGCATCTTGTGGATCTGGCGCACGTTTGTCTGGTGCTCTCCGTCGAGGGTGATGAAGGCGTGCAGGTGGACGATGTAGCACTCGAGCGAGTCAATCAGTTCCCTGAGCCCCTGCGGCGCATGGCAGGGCTTGCCCAGCGCCCTTTGCCTGTCTTCCGGCGTGACGTGGGTGGCGCCTGCCATCGCGAGGTCGAACTGCGTCCACTCCGCCGCTTCGCTGAACGATGCGCACAGGGCCCAGGTGCCGGCGATGGTGAGGCCAAGGTGGGACCGCTCGAAGGACGTGTCGAGGGAGAAGCCAAGCTCGTTCCAGCGAGTCCCATTGACGAAGTAGGCCTGGCAGCACCGGACTCGGTTTGGAAACCCGAGAAGCGCGGCGCTCCTCTTGACGGCCGTGACGATCGCGGTTCGGAACTGGTTCTCGTTGTTGGGCGTGGACTGCCACACCTGCACCCACTCGTTGCCGTCCTCCCTCGTCGCCGTTGCTGGGTCCACGCCGCAGTAGAGGAGGTGCCGGTGGAAGTCGGCGTCGCCCATCCTTCTGCACCCCTTCGGCGCCTCCTTGTCCTGGCGCTGCTTCGACGCTTCCGCGCGGGCGATCTCCGCCGCCCTTTCCTCCGTGACGCCGGCTGCCGCGGGAGCCGTTGCTGGCCGTGGGGGGACGATGGCGTCGTGTCGGTCCTTTGCCCACGCCAGCACGTTCTCCTCGCCGCGCAGCATCGGCGCCATCCAGTCCAGGGCGAAGGTGCTGCGCCCGTCTGCGGGGCGCTGGTGGCACGCCGCGCGAAGGAGGGCCTTCACCAGCGTGAACGCCTGCCCGCCTGCCCCAGGCGGCATGGTGCTCTCAATGGCCTCCACGCGCATGAGGGCCACGTGGGGGTGGGGCTCGTCGCCAAAGACGTGGACCAGCCCGTGGGGGAGCTCGGCCACCAGCGGCGCCACCACCAGCTCCTGGGCGGCCAGCGGGAGCCCGGCTGCCGGGGGCAGCAGGCCCTGCTGCGTCGCGTAGAAGGCCTCGGCCGCCGCTCGCGTGGCGACCGGCAGGGTGACGACCGTCCCGAGCGCGGCCTCCGTGCTCGGCGGCACGACGTGCAGGCAGTCGCGCACTTGTTGCGACCCGTCCCCAAGGAACGCGAACAGCGCGCCATCTAGCCCCGACGGCGGTCCGCCGTGGCTGCTGTGCCGCTGCAGCCCGTACACCAGCATCGTGCGCGGCGCGCGCGGGTCCACCGAGAGCAGCACGGCGGGCCTGGACGCCGCCAGCACTGCGTTGCGCCAGCGCACTGGGTCGTGCCCGCCGCTCGCCACGCTGTCGTACATGCGGCGCAGAGCCGTCAGCGCGGACGGGGCGTCCGTGGGTCCGTGCACGTGGCACGCCCAGCCAAGCGCGCCGCACCACTCCTCCGGCGGCGGAAGGTCTGCCGCCGGTGCCACTGCTGCCGTTGGGGTCGCTGCACTGTGGCCCAGGCCCAGCCCGAAGGTGTGGTGCCAGTGGGGCGGGGTGGTGTGCAGCCCCGGTCCTCCCAGGGCGGGGGGGGCGCCCGTGGCGGGCCCAGTCCCCCCTGTCCAAGTTGGCGGCGCGGGCGCAGTGGGTCCGGAGGAACCGCCCGTCGCCCCCACGCCAGGGCCGGGCCCTCCCGCGGTTGCTCCGGCGAAGCCGCCCGTCGTGCCCACGCCAGGGCCGGGCCCACCCCGCGGTGGCACCGCCGGGGCGGTCCCGCCCACGGCCGCCCCTGTGAAGCCGCTCGTCGCGCCGCCGGGCCCTCCCCACGGTGGTGGAAGAGGGGGCATCGCGAAGGCACTGCCCGCAGCCGCTCCAGCGGAGCCGCCCGTTGCTGCGGGCATCGCCGCGCCCGCGTTGCCCGCGAGCCCGCCCGCGAGGAAGCTCGCCGTCGCCGCTGCTCCCGGCAAGGCGCCGGCGAAGGTGCTGGCGCCGCCACCGGTCGTCGCCCCGCCTCCTCCGCGCAGCGCGGGGCCGCGGGCCGTGCTCAAGCCCGGAGGCCCCGTGGGTCCGAAAAGGGAGGGGCCTCTTGCCGCCGTCGCCGCGGGCGTCGTTGCGCCTGCGCTGCCCGGGGAGCTCGCCGGAGCGGGAGCGGTGTTGGCGCCGCCGCCACCGCCCGTCGTTCCGCCTCCGCCAGGCAGCGAGAAGCGGACGCTGGGGCCAGCCTGCGAGGCGCCCTGCCCGCGCAGGGCCGCGATGGCGGCGACCAGATCAGCGTCGCTGCCCGAGGTCGCGGCCCGCAGGATCGCTCGCCGGGTGGCGTCCATCGTGCTGGGCGGCGCCGCCCCGGCTGTCGCGGCTGGGCCGGGCCCCGCCGCGCCGAGTCCGTCGACGCGCGTCGCGCCGGTGAGACCCGCGGTCGTCGCGCCGTGCCGCGCCGCGCCAGGTCCGCCGCTGCCGGGCGGGCCGGGGCCCGTTGGCTGGCCGTGCCCGCCTCCCGCGCCCGTCGCCCCAAGTGCGCCGTCGAGCGTCGCGCCCCGCGGGCCGCCCGTGGCGTGCCCGCCGCTGCTCCCGAGGGACGTCGCGCCGCCCCCGATCCGGGGGAGCCAGACGGGCCAGCCCGTGCCGCCCGAGACCGGGCCGGGCTCCTCCGTTCGCGCAGCGCCGGGGGCCTGGTCGCGCCCGGGCTCCTGCGCCCCCGAGGCCCGCGCCGCGGCGATGGCGTGCTCGAGCTCATTGCGCTGCGCGTCCGCGAGGGCGGCCGCGGTCGCCGCCTGCCGGTCGTCCTCCGCGTGCGCCGCGATCAGCTGGTCCTGGAGGTCGGCCTTCCGGCCTTTGGGGCGCAGGCCGCGACGCTGCAGGTGGCCCTGGAGCGCCACGACCGAGATCCGCAAGGGGTCGGGCCCACCGGCATCGACGACGACGACGCTGGTCACCACAGTCGCAGTCCCCGCGGCTTCTTGCAGGAGTTCCATCGGCGAGAGAAGCGCTGGTCCGAGGATGAAGACAGCGGGGGCGACGGCAGCGCCGTCGATGAAGATCAACTCTGGGGCAACAGCGCGGCCGCAGCGCCCTGGCACAGGCACGGCGACGACTGCGAGGAGGGCGCCGGCGGCCCTCGGCGCCGCGCGTTCGACGACGACAGCGCGAAGGAGAACCACGGCGGCAACGTCGCGAGGGATCGCCGCGCCGCCGGCGGAGGGAGATCCGCCAAAGCGCACGACCAGTACGACTCGGGTGCCCGGTCCCGCAGCGACACCGAGCGCAGCTTTCGCGACGGCCCGGTGAGCGGCAGCGGCGCGGACGACGACGGGACCCCGAGCCCCCTCCGCGGACGACGTCGTCGCGACTTCGGCGGCGACGCGCGACCCCGAGAGGAGGACGACCGCGTCTACGACCACCGCTCGGGTCCCAATGCCACGGGGGAGTGGCCCCTGGACGCCGTGCAGTTTCGCCGACTGCCGCGCCCGCGATCGCTGCGCTTCGACGGGGACCGCCGAGATCATCACGAGGAAGAGCAAGAAGACGCGTGCACGGAGGAAGACGCGCTGGTGGGGGAAATTTCCTTCGAACGCGTGCGACGCGGCGACGGCGAGAATCGGGGGTTCGCCGCCGAGACCGCGCAGGAGTTCTCTTCCGGAGACGACGGGTCCCACGCCGACTCCGACGGCACCCCCGAGCCACGTGACGATCCCGCGCCGCCACCCAGGCCGATCCCTCGCTCTTGGGAATCCCGGGACACCGTCCGGCGCATCGAAGCGGTCATGGAGCGCCTGTTCCACTTCCTCGACAGGAAGGAGGAGCCCGTCCTCCGTGGCTACGTGAGCCCTGCGCCGGCTCCAGACGGAAGGGAATCTGAATCTGACGCGCCGGAGGACGCCGTCGCGGCGCACGGCGATCCGGGGTTCTGCCGGAGCTTCGGCAACCTGGCCCAGTGCCGCTCCTTCGCCTCCATCTGCCTCGTCCTGTCCTTCGTGCACCAGCTGCTGCTGTCGGGCCGCACCACCACCACGCGGGAGGTGTACTACGTCTTCGTGACGCACTTTCGCAACCAGCGCGAGTGCGACGGCGTCATCCTCGACGTGGCGAAGATCCTCGGCGTGTCGCGGCGGTCCCTGGGGCTGTCGGCGAGTCCCAAGGGTGAGGGCAGAGACACCTGGAGATGCCGCCCATTCTTCAAAGCATTTTTGTTGTTGACATCGTCCATCGCGTCACGCACAGGGTGGTTTTGCGGCTGCATCGAAATCACTCGCAAGGGCAGTCTGCCCTCGGGCAAGGACGTGAGCGGCTCCATCGACGGCACCGCCCTCTCCTCCATCCAGGGCCTTCCCATCACGCGAGAGTGGACCGAGCGGGACGCGTCCGGACGCACCGAGGACGGCGTGGAGATCCGCGTGTCCTCGAAGGAGGCGAGGGTCATCCTGGTGATCGAGAAGGAGGGCGTCTACAACCGGCTGTCCGAGGAGCGGATCTTCGACCGGTTCCCCTGCGTCCTGGTCACGGGCAAGGGGTTCCCGGACCTGGCGACGCGGGCCCTCGTCCGGACGCTGCACGCGGAGCTCGGGCTGCCCGTCGCCGGCGTGTGCGACTGCAACCCCTACGGGATCTCCGTCCTCTCCCTGTACCACTGCGCCGGCAACCGCATGGGCGTCGACGGCCACCGGCGCTACAGCGTGCCCATGCGGTGGCTCGGGCTGCGGCCCGCGGAGGTCGCGCGGATCCGGGACACCCTCCCGGCGACCGTCTTCCAGAAGCTCACCGACCTCGACCGCAAGCGCCTCTCGTCGCTGCTCGACGCCGAGGAGGGGTTCTTGACGGAGGAGGAGGAGGGGGAGGTGCGCGGGATGGAGGAGGCGGGATACAAAGTGGAGTTGGAAGCGTTGTACTGGCTTGGACCGGATTACATGGGCAACTGGATCGTGAAAATGCTAAAGAATAGATACGGATGACACTTTGCCGAATGACATTTAGGGGACTCTAAAACGATTCTTAGAGGGGGGGGGCATTTCATTTCCAAACACCAATTACCAGAAAAACTGAGAAACTCTATAAAACTCACAGAAAAAGTGTAGGAACTGTAGTATGTCATGCCAGAAATGATCTG
>JALLOW010009272.1:0-11468 GCA_036939715.1 Shionodiscus oestrupii
GTTGTTGTTGTTGTTGTTGTTGTTGTTGTTGTTGTTGTTACTACCCGTGAAGGGCCGGTCACCCCTTTTTACCATTGAAATCACCAATGACAATTCTAATCTAAAAGCAAACCAAAAGACTACATCTAAACAACAAATCAAAACAATATCAATACCCTCCCATCAATTCTACATTGTCAAACAAGAACATCAACCTGATCTGTTAATTGTTATCTATTGATCTCAGACAGAGCAACCCGGACGCCGCCAGATTTCGACCTCCTCGCCATTGTCAAAATACTCAAATTTAGCACTAATCAAATCAAAAATCCAGAAACCAGAAATAATCCATCCATTTACTCTACAGAGAACTGCCGTACCATTCACCGTACCCTCAAAAGAATCGCCCAAGTACGACCGACACTCTCGGTCTGGAACGAGCTTTCGTTGGCAAAGTTGTCATTCAGCAAGTACAACCGACCTCCCAGCCTGCTTTGACTGAGAAAAAGTTCGGAACGCCCCTGACTTCACGAAAAATTATTTCGACCCCTAAACAAGTGCCCAGGAATACTACGAAAAACTGAAGCACGTGCACTGAGCAATCAGAACAAATTGAAACAGAAAAATGCACGTGTTTTTCGAACTGTTTTTCACGACGATGTTTTTCGTCGCTTTTCCTCTCCGAAATGCCCTGCCTCACTCCAAACCAGGCTTAATTACAGTTATCAAGCTTGCGAACCCCCTGAAACCTCTCATGCCTTCCGACGGAGGACTCCCCAAATTGACCAACCTTCTCCGTTGGCATCCCTCATTTGGTGCAAATGCTGACGCCAAAAAGCGCCCCTTTTGCTCCGGAAACTTGAAAAGTCTCTTCACCAAAACAAGCCATCAAAATGTTATGTTTGCCCATCCCTCGATTCACCTTACAACTCCAATAATCCCATCGTCCGCCCCACTGTCGATGACGAACAGCAGCCGCCGCGGCTCCAACCTCCCCAGGGAATCTCGTGCCAACCCTGCGGTCAATCCCAAACGGTCTGCAGCTGCCAAAGCCTGGCGGAGCAACAAAAAAGAAGCGGAAGCTGAGCTAGATTTGATCAAAAAGGCCGAAGGTCGGCGAAAACTCCAAGCGTTGTTGTTGAGGAATCCCGCCGCTGCCTCCGCCGACGGGAAGAGCTCTGCACTGTCTGAGTCGCCTGCGAGTTTGCTGGGGAAGACTGCCGCTGCTTCGACCACTGGGGCGAGCGCCGCGACTCTGAAAGAGCCCATTCCGCCTGCGATCGAGGTGGAGAACCCTTCCTCCACTGCAAAAGCTCCATCCATGCCCACGTTGACGGACGTGCCCCTGGGCGAATCCGCCGCTGCCACGAGCGGAGACACGGCACCTTCTGCCCCGCCCTCTCGTGCACCCCCCGCCGCAAGTGCTGGTTGGGAAGGTGCCTCTGTTGGCCGCCTAGAAGAACCTTCCGCGGTCGCGAGCGGAGAGGGCAACCAAAAACAGAGTGGATCCGTGGGTTGGGAGCAGAACGATGCCGCGATGGATGAGGCCGCAAGACAGGCCCACGCGGTTGCGGCGGCCGCTTCGGGGGATCAAAAGGGCGCGAACCATGCCCCTTCAGAGCGCGGCAACGGTGCCCGTCCCGGCGACGTTGAGGTGCCTCTTCTTCCCGATTCTCCTGCAAATTCTGTTGCTAGCATCATGAGTTTGACCGGTGGCGGTCCCCCACACAGTGGTGAGGTCCCACCAGCTTCTGGAATCCCCGAATCCCCTGCTCCCTCCAGTGCAGTCAAATCTCCCAAGAAAAAGAAACGGAAAACTAAGAAGGAAAAGAAAGAGAAGAAAGAGAGGGAGGAGTCCAAGAAGGTACGCGGCAAGGGAGACGGAGGCAATCCCCCAATCGCTCCATCTCCTTCCGCGCTCAGAGCTTCTAAGTATGGAAAAGACAAAGACAATGAGAAAGTTTCAGGTGACCGAGTGACTTTGCCTCCCGACCATGTCCATAAGTTCAAGAGGATTATTATTGATGGAAAAATCAGCATGATGACCGAGCCTGAGGACTCACACCTTTTAGCGGATGAGTATGTTGAGTGCTTGCAGAATTGGTTTTCTAAGGCTAAGAAACTTGACCCCTCCTTTGTTCTTGAGAGTAAGCATGAGGGACGCTACCCGCACATAAGTCAGGCTAAGCAGATTCCCATGGATCACTCTGAATTGTCAAAATATTTGTCTCATTCAGACAAATCTGAGTTTCGGCGAGTAAATCCATGGGGGAAAATCAAGAGTTCAGACCCTGACGGGAAGATCAATCCCACCATTAATTTTACCTGTTGTGTAAGCTGTGATGAGCCCATCAAGGAATTACTGCGGGATACCAAGACGGAATGGCAAAAGACAGGTGGCATCTTCATGAGAGTGAAAGGAATGAATTCCTTTGCTCCTGAAACCTTTGCCAGGGCTTTCAGAATGCACAATAGTAACTCCCATGATGTCATTGACTATGAATTTGGAAAGATTTTGGAGGCAGCTCGCAACCGTGCCGAAGCTGAGGATAAGTTCTATGAATGGGGCAGCACTCCCATCCCGGAATTCCAACAGAGGTGGGGAACCCCCAGCATCCCTGGCGTAAATTCCAAGATGTTTGAAAGTTGGCCAGATGAGCTGAAGAGGCAGAGGAGCTCGCCCCATTTTGAGTGTGATTCTGTCAATCTCAAACAGTGCATTTCTCTAGTCAATCATGCGTTGAAATATGGCATCTTCAAACAGATTTGGGGAGAAGGAATACATGTCAGCTCATTCAACAAGGATGCCAAAGCATCGGGCTCTGCCAGTGCAGCCCTCGCCAGTTTCTCCAAGAAACACGTTGAAACTCAGATTAGCTTCACCATGGACAACTTGGTGGGAATTGTTGCTCTGGATACGGCTATTCCGGTCCGCGGCCCTGATGGCGGAGTCATTGGTCAGACTACCATGAGACAGGTCCTCTATTCGCAGTTTCCTTTGACGGACAAGGTCAGGTTGTTCTGGGAAATCCACCAAGGAGGCCCTTGTGCAGACATTGACGTGGTCAGGCCTAAATCAGAAGAGGCGCTACACTATGTTAAACAAATGAATAAGAACATTGGTGCCTTCTTGTTTAACATTCTGACTAAAGAAAAAGGGATGTGCCCTGCCTTGGTGAAGGAATTAATTAACGTTTCCGTGGATCCCTCCCTGGTCAGTGAGATTGGTGAATGCAAGTGGGATCCTGCCACGAAATCGATATCCACTCCTCGGGACGCTCAGTTGGAAGCTGCCAATGCTCATGAGAACTCAGACTTCTACATTAACATCGACGCTCTTCTCATCAGTGGCAAAGGAAAGAGAGACTCTGGCCGCCAAAGCCAACGGAACGCCACTGCTGATCAGCTGCGGAGGTTCAATGATGCCGCAAGTTTCGCCACTCTCAATGTTGAGGACGATGACATTGGCCGCAAAGGTTACTCTGGGGACGTGGGTGTCCCTTCCTTCAGCTTGGGAAGGACCAAGGCGTCTACTGAAACCATTGCTGATGAACTTGGGAATGCTGCAGGAGTTGACAATGGTGATTCCAACAAGGATGATGGGGTCTCTGCGCTGTCGGGCACGAGTGGTGTCTCCAGCAGTCGCAGGGAGGTGGCAAAGCTTCAGCGAGAATTGGCTGAAGCGATGGCCAAAATAAAAACGTTGTCAGAGCCGCGCTCGACAGCCAGTCGCAAGGGGCATGAGAGTTCATCGGTTGAATCTCTGTCTTCTTCCACCAGTTCTTCTGATGGCAGTAGCAGCCCCGCTCCCTCTACCTCAGGGAGTGATGCGTCAGGTCCGGGTGCGGACGGTGACGCATAGTTGGCACCAGCTACCCTCCTGGGGATACTGCGAGGAGGGCACAGCGCCGAGCGTCAAGCAGTTGGGGAAGTCTTGCCCGTGGTCCTAGACGCAAGGACGATGGGCATCGTGATGTGTGTGGCTCTTCCAGGGGAAGGAAGAGCAAGTTTGTACGTGATGATAATACATGTAATGCCTCCAGGGGAAGTGGGCAACGTGATATTCGTGACTATAGTGTGGGTAATGCCTCCAGGGGAAGGAGGTCTAATGCTGTGGTGAATGGCAGAGCGGCATCATCAAGTCTTGCACGCCGTGCCCGCAACAGCAACAGGGGGGCAAGTAATGGACAATCAGGGCTCAGTGGGGCTCAGCGGGGCTCAGTGGGGCTTGAGGGGCTCAGTGGGGCTCAGAGGGGCTCAACGGGGCACAGTGGGGCTCAGCGGGGCTCACCAGCAGGGCCCAGCCCCCAAGGGGGGGGCAGACGGGGTTCTACTGCACCGGCTGCCAATTCAAGCACATCTGGCAGCAGCACCTCAACCACTGTCTCACACAACTCAGGAAATGGGGGAAACCCCAGCACCAACAGAAGAAGGAGGAACCAACGGAGGGCGGCCTTGCACAGAGCAGAGAAGGATAGCATGCGGCAAATAAAGCTGGTTGACGAGTGGGGCAACGCCGAGTACGTCCGTCAGAGGGGGATGGGCATCACAAAGCATGCCAGAGTCCTGTCCGCGTTGGAAAAGAGAGCCTTGAGATATCGCAACAGAAATGTTAATGACGTAGATCCTGATGACCGCCTGTACAGAGAGGCGATTGATGAGACTGGAACCGTGGCGACCTCTGCTTTGACAGACTCTGATGAGGAGTCCTTGAGCTCAACAGAGGATCTTTCTCCGCGTCAGTTCTTGAATTCAAACGTTTGTGAGGATTTGCTGAAGATACATGGAATCGCCCCTGGGAAGAAGCCTGATGGAGTGACCAGAATGTTGATGGAAAACGTGAATGGGATGCCAAATCACATCAATGGAAATGAGAAGCTGGAGAAATCGAAGGAAATTGTGGATGAGTTGGAGGCGGACATATTTGCAGCCACTGAACACAAAAGCAACCTTGCTCACAAGGACAACAGGAATGGGTTTCGACAAATGTACCAAGGAGGGGAGGCTGAAGTCAGAACGCAGATGGCGCACAATGTGCACGAGAATGTGGCACGGACCCAAGAGGGTGGTTGTGGTTTGATTCTCTTTGGACCTCTGGTGGCTCAGTATGATTTCGAAGACTCTGGCAAAGACAAGTCTGGCATGGGAAGGTGGTCGGTCATGACCTTTCGTGGTTCTGGCGACATCACCACCAGGATTGTTTGCGGATACATGCCCAACTACGTAAAGAAGACAAACAGCAACTCTTCTTACCAGCAACAGCGCCGCCACTTGATCAACAAATACAGTGATGGCACCTGCCCGAGGACTCGGCTTCGGAACGACCTGCTCAAGCAACTGAAGGAGTGGAGGAACGAGGGAGACAGAATCATTTTGGGCATGGACGCCAATGAGCACATCTACAAGAAAGGTCTTGGCAAAATGCTCAAAAAGGAGCTGGGCATGGTTGAGGTTGTTGGCGAGTTCACTGGCAAAAAGATTGGCGCCACCTACTTCAGGAATCAGTCTAATAAACCCATTGATGCCGTGTGGGCCACGCCGGATGTCACCGTTGTTGGGGCCTGCATCATGCCTGTTGGTTATGGGGTGGGTGATCATCGCATGTTCATCGTGGACTTCCTCACGTCCTCGTTGGTGGGCGCCAATCCTCCCATCATTGTGCGATCTCAGGCCCGAAGGCTCAACACCAAGATTCCTGGGACAGAGGAGAAATACTTGAGGGTGTTGGAGGAGCTGGTGTGCAAGCACAATCTCGCTGAAAGGCTCATCAGTGTGACCAAGTCTGGGGCCCCTGCTCCTGTTGTGAAAATTGGTGTGGACAAAGTGGACAAATCTGTCACTGCTTGCATGGTCAAGGCTGAGAAGAAGTGCAGGCGCATAAAGTCTGGCAGAATTCCTTTCTCTCCTGAATCTTCCATTTGGATCCGCAGATGCCAAGTCTACAGGTCAGCCCTGAGATTCCATGCAGGCAAGATCCGGAACAAGGGAAATCTGAAGAGAGCTGCCAGACGGTGTGGGATCCAGCGCATCTTGTGCCTGTCTATCAAGGAGTTGAGAGGGCGCCTCAAATTTGCAAAGAACAAATGCAAGTACTTTCGGAAGCATGGTGGTCGCTACAGAAGAAAGCACCTGAACAGCCGACTGGTTGCTGCGAGAGACAGACAAGACGAGGAGACTGAGAAGAGGGTGTTGGAAATCATTCGCTTGGAAAAGGAACGGTCTCGGTGGAGGCGCTACAAGTATGCCATGAACAAGCCCAGAGGCAGAAGCGCCAGGGTCGTCAAAGCAACTGACGAGGACGGCCAGATTGTGGAATTCTTTGGACAGAACAAGGTGGAAGATGAAATCTGGAACAGGATACACAGAACCAGATTCTATGGAAGCGAGTCTGCGCCCATATGCAATGACAGGATGAGAGGGGAGTTTGGGTACAAGGCCAACACTGCTGCTGCTGAGAGGGTCTTGCAGGGAACATATTCCTTTCCGGCGGGAATTCATGAAGGCACCAAGGAGATATTTGAAGAGTGTGCAAGGTTGAGAACCCTCATTCCCAAGAACTCCATTTCTCACATCTATTCTCCTGATCACTTCAAGAATTCTTGGAAGGGCGTCAATGAGAGGATCTCATCTTCCCCCTCCACCAGGCACTTTGGCCACTACATTGCCTCAGCCAAGTCTGACCTCTTGTCTAACCTTCATGCACTGATCATAACCACCGCCAACAAACATGGAATCACGCTGGAGAGATGGCTCAGTGGCATGACATGCATGCTGGAGAAGAAACCTGGCGTCACTCTGATTGAAAAGCTGAGAGCGATTGTACTCTTGGAGGCAGATTACAACAAGGCAATCAAGGAGATGTTTGGAGTGAGAATGCTTGAGTTGGTGCGAGAACATGGCCTCATGCCGGAGGAAATCTTCAGCGTGTGGGGCCGCACTGCTGATGATGGGGCCCTGGCCAAAGTTTTGGTGTATGACATTAGCAGACAGGCCAGAGCCCCAGCCTCAATCACCTCTGCTGATGCCCAGAATTGCTTTGACAGCATTGCACACGCTATAGCCTCGATCATATTTCAGGCCCTTGGGGTTCCCATTGGTGCAATCGAGTCCATGTTGGAGACCGTTGAAAATATGAAATATTTCTTGAGAACGGCTTATGGTGACTCAAAGCGCCATGCTGGGAGCAGGATTCGAGTGAAGTTTCAAGGGATGTGCCAAGGAAGCGGTGCTGCAGCTGCGGGATTTTGTGTGGTCAGTGTAGTCATCCTTCGGGCTCATCAGAGGAAAGGCCACACCGCCACCTTTGTTTGCCCCATCTCCAAGCATGAGGCCAAATTGTCATCGATCATATTTGTGGATGACACTGATCTCATCCACATCAACTTGGCTGCCAGTGAAGATGTGGATGACGTGCACGTGGCAATGCAATCAAGCATCAACAGCTGGGGAGAGCTACTCATTGCTTCTGGCGGCAGACTGAATCCTGACAAATGCTTCGCATATTTGATGTCCTACATTTGGAACGCCCAAGGAAAATGGAAGTATGCTGCAAATGAAAACAGTGAGGAGTATGGCTTTGCCGTGCCCATGCCAGACGGTACTACTGTGCCCATCAGGCATCTGGGCGTCGATCACCCAGAGGAGACACTTGGAGTGTTCTCCTGCCCATCAGGAGATCAGTCCTCCCTCATCAAAAAGCTTCAGGACAAGGCTGATGAATGGATTGGCAGGGCCAAGGAAAGCCATTTGGGAAGGAGGGATGTGTGGTTCCTGGTGGAGCGCCAACTTTGGATGGGCCTCAAATACGGATTGTGTTGCCACTCCTCTGAGTGGCGGGTGATGGAGGATGTTCTGCGTAAGCAGTGGTTTCAGTTGGTTCCAATGGGCGGAGTCATCCGATCTGCTCCTGTCCCTCTTCGTCAGTTGGACGCTGGCTTTTTTGGAATAGGATGCCCCCATGTTGGAGTGGAGTGCTTTGTGGAGCAAGCCAGTAAAATGCTAATGCACTATGGTTGTCCTTCCAGCATTGGATTTGGTTGCAAAGTGTCTGTGGAATACATGATTCTGGAGTTGGGTGTGGCGATGCAACCCTTCCAAGCATCATACAAGAAATATTCCAAGCGTCTCACCAAATGCTGGCTCAAGTCCCTTTGGGAAAAATGCCAGAAGTTTGGGGTCCGAATAGTGCTCAATCTCAAAGAGGACGACATCAAGATGCCTAGAGCCGGGGACAAGTGGATCATGTTGGAATTTGAGAGGATCGGCTGCAATGACGATGTGCTAGAACGATTGAATCGAGTCAGACTCTACATGCAAGTCCTCTTCTTGTCTGACGTACTGGGAGCCAATGGGAAAAACCTTGACAAGAAATATCTGACCAAAAGGAATCTGGAAGAGAAATGGTCCCGTGCCAATTTCCCAAATGAGCGCCCTCCTCGTAGAGACTTCCTGCTGTGGGAGAGAACAGTCAGGCAATTGGTTCCCTCTACTGGAATCAATGACAGGCTAGGCCCCTTGACAACCTCCGGCCACAAGCTTTGGCCTTGGAGGCATGATGTTGAAGGTCGCACTCTCACTCACATCAAGGGAGATGTGATGGACGTTTACAAACCCTCTCAGCTTCCACGATACCAGAATGTTCGAAACAGATACACACGCCTGCTCTCTGACCAACCAAAAGAAATTACTGGAGTCATCTGCACCGTCAGGACAGTTGCTCCGGCGGTGGTGGCAGTCGCGTCTACCACCGGCGATCCACCCCCCAAGACAGTGCCGGGATGCTTCATGGAAATACTGGAGGAGTGGGGATGCTTTTGGATGTGGGATTCAATCAGGATGACTGGGACTGATGGATGGTTAGAGGCCTCCATAAGAGAAGGCACGCTTCGTGCTGTCACAGACGGATCCTACATCAGAGAACTTGTCCCCGACCTTTGCTCAGCTGCTCTGGTCCTGGAATGCTCGGAGGGGAGGGGCAGGATCATCTGTTCCTTCCCAGAGCAATCCCTTGGCGCCAATGCATACAGGGCGGAGTTGCTTGGTCTCATGGCAATCCATTTGATACTACTTGCCGTGAGTAGAACCCACAGGAAATTAACTGGGCATGTCAAGATATTCTCGGACTGCCTGGGTGCATTGGGCAGAGTTCTACATCTCCCCCAAACAAGGATTCCATCAAAGTGTAAACACGCTGACATCCTCAAGAACATCATGGTCAATTGCAAGAAGCTCCCATTCTCTCTTGAATATCTTCATGTGCGTGCTCATCAAGATGACAAGGTTGGATATGGTGAATTGAGCCGCCCTTCTCAATTGAATTGTTGGGCAGACTATGCTGCCAAGATGGTCATATGGGGGAGAATGGGTTGCAATCCTCTTCCCCAGAAGGCCTTTCCTCTTGAACCAATAACAATTTGGGTGGGGTGCCACAAACTCACCCCAGACACGAGTTCTGAATTGCGTTTTTGGGTCCACAGGCAGATAGCAAGAGAAGTTTTCTCCGAGCTCAAGCTACTCGACGTTGACGCTTTTGACGAAGTGGCCTGGAGGCAGGTTTTCAACACGCTGCATGATCTACCCAGACTCTTCCAAATTTGGGCCTGCAAGCAAGTAACCAACATAGCAGCAACCAACAAGAGGGAGCACCAAATCAAAAAACGCAAGAAGATCAACCATGACCCCCGATGCCCAAGTTGCAACTCCGCCATTGAGACCTGTGATCATGTGCTACGTTGTCATGAAGCAGGGAGGGTGGATTGCCTTCAGAAGTCTATTGATTTATTGGAGGAGTGGCTTGAAGAGTCTGGCACGGAATGTGGTCTGAAGGAGTGTATCTTGACATTTGCTCGAAGCAGGGGAGGCACTCCCATGATCCTGGTGGCTGCGGAACGTGGCCGTGGGTATCGCAGGATGGCCGTGTCCCAAGACTCCATTGGTTGGAGGAGATTCATGGAAGGGATGATCTCAAAAGAAATGGTGGAAATTCAGAGAGAACATTGTGGTTTGGATGATGTAGAAATCACAGCCGACCAATGGGCCAAGGGTCTCATCACCAAGCTCATGGAAATCACCCATGGTCAGTGGTTGTACAGGAATGTCCACGTGCATGACAAGGTCACTGGCACTCTAGCGACTCGCCGCAAGGAGGAATTAAAGGAGGCCATCCTAGATCAACTGTACATTGGAGAAGATGGGTTGGCGGAGGAAGACAAGTACCTGCTGGAAATCAACCTGAAGGATTTAGAATGTACATCCGGCACCAAGCAGCATTACTGGCTGCTGGCAATACGCGCTGCTCGGAAGTGGCAGGAAATACAGGCGCAGGAAGAAGGAGGAGAAGCTGCGCACGGTTTGGCAAATGAGGGGAGGGCATCAGAATAATCCCAAAAGCCTTAGAGGCACCTTAATGGCTNAGAGCCCTCCCTTTGCGCGCTAGTCGTTGCAACGCTGTCGGTTTTACATCCTCGGCGTATGAAGACCTGAAATCCATAATAGTGTCTGGGTAGCTTAATATTTACCTAATTTCCTAAGTTGTCTGTCTGTCACATGATCATTGATAATATTGCACCTCTTTTAATATTACTATCTAATCAAAACTCGACACTTTACTTGACAGATACATGTCAGATTACTACAGTATCTTTTGAGCCAGTAGTGGTACTGACTCTGATTCCGTTTTTTTTGACAAACAGGTACAGCCTGCTCATTCATATTATATCCTACTTGATAAGATTCCTTGTTGAACTAGGCTTATTTCTTACTTTGAGAATTCTTCTCAATTTCACGAGCTCTATGCCATATGCTATTATAGTACGTAGAGATGTAAGGCTTATCCACCTCAAATTTCATATGAAATGTAAGAATTGGTACGTTGCCAGTAAGAAAAGCAATAGACCCAATGTATAAAGTATGTAAGTATACATACTGTAGCACAAAGAGGGGGTTCTAAACTGTTGTTCCAGACATGGTGCTGTCAGGGTCATATCACAAATGTGGGTTGGTCTTTAGAGGAACCATCTAAAGCCAGAGTTGCTATGCTAGCTATGAGATGGTCATTTAATCAGAAATAAGATGCATCTAGATCAAGTATTTGATCTTTAAGATTTTAAAATTGAAATTAGATAGTTTATGGCAGGTTTATGAGTCAGAGGGTATTTATTCTTGAATAATGTATTATGCTGTGATAATAACAAAGTGGTGCCGGGGGCCCCAATACAGATAATGGACTGTCAAATATTGGGATTCTGTTGGTCTCCTACGAATACGAAAGAATCAATGGCAGGAGATCACAAAAAACATAGATTGGTTGTTTCTCAGTTGAGAGCGATCATTTGTTTGGCCCGGGCGGCATCGACTTTGGAGTGATCGTGTTTGCAGCCAGTCGGATTTTTGGCGTAGTTAGTCAGCCACAGCATTTCAGAGGGGGATCGGGCCGACCTCCAATCTGGGGGTGAACATTGCCCACTTTCCTAAAATTAGCTTTAATTCCT